>PVJI01006136.1:0-89599 GCA_004026765.1 Micronycteris hirsuta
TATTTAGAATAAATTATAATAGAGATGGAAATAACCAAGATACCAATATTATTATGATATTTTATATCTATAGACTATAACATAGTACAGTTATTTAAAAGAAGATAAAGAAATGTGGGTAATAATATAAATTTATGATTAATATACTGTTGAGAAAAAGGTTACAAACCTACAAATACAACACTGTCCTTGTATGTTTTATGTTGCTATGTGTATGCATATACTTAAATGTTTATATATACACACATACATAAACATACTTAGCACAATTTATACTTCATTACATAATTATTGGTGTGTGTATAAAATATCTCAGTATAGGAGCATTATGGGTGGCCTTTCTTATATGTAGTTTTCTTTTTTATTTTTTCTCCAAGCATTATAAAACTTATGTTCTGAGCAATTTTAAGATACAAAATTATTAAACTGTAGAAGCAGTAACAGATTTTACATATATAATTTTTACATGATATTTCATAAAGCAATTTGAGCCCTGGCTGGTGTGGCTCAGTGGATTGAGTGCAGGCTGTGAACCAAAGGGTCTCTGGTTTGATTCCCAGTCAGGGCACATGCCTGGGTTGCAGGCCAGGTCCCCAGGGGGGCCACATGAGATGCAACCACACATTGATGTTTCTCCCCATCTCTTTCTCCCGTCATTGCCTTCTGCCTAAAAATAAATAAATAAAATCTTAAATAAATAAATAAATAAAGCAATTTGACAGTATGAACTAAGAATCTCTAAAAAATTCTTACTTTTTAATTTTCCTTTTGTATGTGGAGTGAGTAAATATAAAATAAAGAAAAATCTATAATTAAGAACTTGTACATATCATATTTATTATAGTAAAAAAGAATAATCTAGTTACATGGATGGAAAATAAACATGTTTGAACCCCATAAACATTCATCTATTTGCTGAGAAATATCTCAAAAGAAATGTACCAAACTGCCTCTGATGTGTGCTACTTTGTCTTCTAATTAGATTGTATAATTCTCAAAATGTCTGTGATGTAGTTCTTATGGATATTTTTTATAAAACAGAAAAACAAAACAAACAAAAAAGCAGTGGTGCCCTAAAGTGTTGCAATCCAAGGAGAATTATTTCTGTTTTATGAAGATCATTTCCAAATTAGAGTTAAGGGGGGAGGGGCCTATTTCCACTTGATTCACATGACCAAGGGCTGGATTTAGCTGCTTTATTAATTGATTTCCATAGTTACTCCCTCCTGGAATGAAACTTCAGCTTTGACTATAATTCAGTTTGATTTCTGGATGCGTCGACACATTATTACTGTTTGCAGTGCTACACTTCACTGAACTGAACGATTTAATGTGTTTTTCTTTAGTGCCAGAGCGGGACTTAAAAACAAAGGAAAGCAGAAAACACAGAATTCCTTTCATTCTTGCTATTTTTCAGCCTTTCAGTGCTTCATAGTTTTCAGGCCTTCATATGCCACTGTTAGAATGTTGCCTAAAATGTCACTTAATTATGTATAAATTTCTTGGTGGACAAAATACTTGGTTTTAGAGACATTGTCCCTCAGGAGAAAATGAAATTTAAAAATATATGCACATAAAAATATACACTTTATTTTAAGTCTTTCACCAATTTTTTATGTAACAGAAAGAAAAATAAAGCATTTAAAATAAAAAATAAAGTCTAATACCTACGAAGGTGGCATAATTCATATGACTTGGAAAATGAATGTCTCTACCACATGCTTGACATCCCAAATGAAGACATCAGAGAAAGACAAGAAGAAAACAAACAAAAACAGAAAAATTAAAGCTGCTGCTCTTTCACTTCAACTGAATTTGGGTAGCCCTTAATTAACCAGATTAAATAATGAGACTTAGCATGAACCTCAGTGGACCTAAAGTTTAATAAGGGATAGTTGGATTGAAGGAAAAAATGTATTGTGGAAGGGACAAAGTATAGCTTAGAATTGGGACGATGTTCCCACAAGACATCTGGGCGGCCCAAACAATGATCTGTTTAAGTGGATTCCGAGTACAAAATACGTACAGTGTGACAAACATAAGATACAACTTTGCATCTAGCATCATGTTTCAGTCAAGATAATTTGAATCTTTAATTTCTAGATAACTAAACTGAAATCTAGATTATATTCATTTTAATGTATTATTTTCTTCCACAAACAAATACTTATGTAAAGACATTTTTAATTTGATTTAATGTTCTATCATGTACTGGAAAAATATAGATAGGAATAGAAGTGTGAATATTTGAGTCTTGGTGTAATATTTTTTACTTCTGGGATATGTAAACTCTCTGAGGACAGGACTGTCTGTGTTCCAAAAATCCATTTCTCATACATGAGTACCCAGAATGTAGTATGTGCTCAATAAACAGTGTCTATTAAGAGAATAAGAGGTCATTGGATTATTTTATTTTCTCAATGAGCTAAGATTTATTCCATAATTTTCCTAATTCACTTAGGTTATTTTCTATGTATTTAAAATGTGTATTAATAATCTCACTATGACCAGAAAAATATTTTTTTCAATAATCCCCGTATTTTCGCTTTGACTTGTTTCTCACTTGTATTATACTGTGCCTTTACCCTCTTTACAAATGCTACAACCAGTGGAGCACAGTAAGTAACACACTCCTGGGACTGGGGGACCGTGCTAGATTCCTCCGCCACTTAGCAGCTGGATGACCTTAGGCTGATCACACAACTGTTCCCTGCTTCAGTGTCCCTGACTTCAAAATGGAATAACAATAATTCTAACTCAAATGATTTGTAATGATTAAATACATAAAAGCTAGCAAAGCCTGGAAAGCAGCATGTGCCACACAGTAAGTATGCAATGCACATTAGCAATTATCGTGTCTTGTTGAAAGTCATGTTTTACTGACCCCCTTTATTCTTATATATTAACATCCAGTGCTTTTTTTTTTGCATGCTTTCTTTTATTTTTCTTTTCTGTACATTTTATGCTGTAAATTTTCAAATTTTATATCATCCCTACTCAACTACTTATAACTGTACAACCTTGAAATATTCCTTAATCTAAGATCTAGATCCCCATTAGTACAAGGAGGAGAATGACGGTACTCGCTCCAATATTTGCTTAAGCATTCAATACAGAGATAAAAATCCAATACAATGTGTAGCTTGTGCTTAGTATTTAGTATGTTTTAGCTATTAGAATAATTGTTGTTGTTCTTAAAGTCATTGTTTGATAAAAATGGATTTTGGGTATATGGATAAAAGCAATAATACCATTAATATACTACCACTAAAACTAAACATTTTATTTAGTTTTTATTTCACTGTCTTGTAGCAAATCTCTCTGATAACAATCCACACTTAATCTCCAAACCATGTTCTTAACCAATACACTTCAATTTGCTTCTTGCTCTTGGCACTCCTGTGTATTACCTTACATTTATCTAAATTAAATCTTGTCCTGTATTGCTGCTTTCCCATTTCTCACTTTTCATCACTCTGAAACTTTTCTACACCTTCCACTGGGTTTGCAAATGTATCTGTAGTCCCGATAAATGCATACTCTTCTTTAAGTTGATCAAACGCAGTGATACGAACATGTTCTGAATTCAACTTGACTCTAATTAGAACATTCTCTTTCTATATTTTCAGTGATTTATTTGTATAATTTGTATTATCGGTAGTAGTAATAATAATGATGAAAACAAAACTTGAATGAATATGCACCCCAGAAACTACAAAGATTGGTTTGCTGTTCTTTTGTTGTATTTCTCAGAGCCCAAATGTCTGAAAAAATTGGGTCAGAAATTGTTGCCAATATTCTGTGAATATTATATTTTTCTTGATGAGGGAAGACTATGAGATCGTGTTTATAATAATTCCCTTTAATCCTCTCCAATATTCTTTCCAATACCTTTCAATCCTCTCCAATACCTTTACTTCATTTAATGGGTTTCTATGAGGATAGTTAGTGTAAATTGGCCACTGGGATTATATCCAAGTATGTGATATATATATATGTAAATATAAAATATGGTCCAGCTTTGAGTTTTAAAATCACGTTTATGTAAGTATTTTTAGCACTGTATTAAAATCTAATTATATAAAATGCCTTTAGGGGAAATTATAATAATTTTTCTTATCTCAGTAAAATTTTAATATTGTACTTTTGAGGAAATTGCTATATCCAACTTGATGCTTTTATTATAATACTTTATATTCCTGCTTTTTAAAATTACCAAATTTAAAATTTGATAAAAATATGGATTATATAAAATACTTTCTATTTAACTGTGTAAACAGAGAGCTTTGTCTTTATGAGCATAAGAGTAATTAGTTAAGGATCTCATTATGTTTCTGGGGTGCCATATTAATAAAATGGTGAGTTATCTTACTATATAAAAATTGAATTTTATAGAATTAAATTGATAATTAGCAGTACTGAAGAAATATTGTGCTGTGTGTGTTCATTTGTATTACTGTTTCCAATATAAATGAAATACTAGTAAATATGCACTTAGAGAATATGATGTGACATACTTTATATTCAAAAATAAAATGAAACTTACATTGGTTTAACAAATTTTATGGAGGAAATAATACCAATGAAATATTTCCACATAATTTAAACAAAATATGCTATTGCTTTATTGATCATGAACAGTTAAGTAATTGTCAATTGTTATATTTTTAACTTTTTCTTCACATTCTTAGAAGCATATTTACTTAGGGTTATGTCTATTTGGTGAATTAAAATATGTATAAAGTACCCTGCATTATCTATAGTCATGGCTTTTTCTTTTGCCCTTAAATCAATTTGTAGGGTATTAACTTGTAACAGCTCAGCTCAAACAGAGATTACAAAGGCGACTCACCATACTGAGGGCTGAGACCTCTGTGTGCTAAAGTCCAGAAGAGTATTCCTGGGCACAATTTTTTTATGCATCCCTCTGTTAGACAGAATGGGACAGGACTGAAATGTTTCTCTGGAGAAGTTAATAGTCCCCCTTTGTGCCTTCTCCATAGCGAGTGCCATAGTTACATTTTCCTGATAAAATGTTAAGTTGCAGACCTGAGCTCCTAACTTGGTCGCTAGCTGCCACTTTAATACATAAGACACCAAACAAGGCTTCTGGGGAGTCCCTTGGCAGGATGACATACTCACCTGACAGCTAAGCCTTCAGAGTAGCTTGAGACAGGCCCGGATATGTCACTGGGCCATGCAGCTCTGTCTGTTGAAGCTTGGAGTCATTTTATTTGTGTGTGTGTGTGAAGAGAATGCAAATATGAAAGCAATAAGGATCATTTCTTTTTCCTAGTATTATTTACATCAAAGGCTAGCGTAGCCACGGAGAAAATAACCAGTGGGTGATACGATTCTTTCTCCACAAGATTATTTTTCCTGTTGCCTGTCTTTTATTCTGTACATTCCTTCTGTAAGATCAGCTGTACCAACTCTTCTCATTTTATTCTGTCCTCATTTTATTCTTTCCCATTTATGCTCTTTTCTCAAAGAAATTCCTTTTGTTACAATGTCAATGCTGTAAAACTGTAAAGTTTGGTTTCCTGCCAAATATATATGTATACGTTTTTTTAAAATTCTATTAATAGGGAATACCTATTAAGAGTTTCCTTTTGCATTCACCCTTCAATTTCCTTTCGTTGAATACTAAATAGTACCCAGCCAAAACAAATTCACTTTTGCCCTGGCTGGTATAGCTCAGTGGATTAAGCACAGGCTGGGAACCAAAGGGTCCCCGTTCGATTCCCAGTCAGGGCACATGCCTGGGTTGCAGGCCAGGTCCCCAGTGAGGGCCATGTGAGGAACAACCATACATTGCTATTTCCCTCCCTCTTTGTCTCCCTCCCTTCCACTCTCTCTAAAAATAAATAAAAATAAGATCTTAAAAAAAATAAAAAAAAAAACAAATTCACTTTTGTTAACAATTTTATACATAGTATAGTATTTGCTCATATCTAAAACAGCCTTGATTCTAAATGAAACAGATAATAAAGTTTAAAATACTATGGCTTTTTCCTTTGATATTTTATAAAGCTACATTGAAATATCCTGCTAATTTTATACAATGTTTGAATCTAACCATAAATCATTTTCCTGAATTTAAAATAAAAATACATCATCAAAACAAACAAGCAAGCAAAATACAACCAGAGACATTGAAGTAAAGAAAAAACTGACAGTGACCAGAGGGGAGGAGGGAGAGACATAACGGGGGAAAATAGGGGAATGGCCATCAAGGAACATGTATAAAGGACACAGGGACAAAGCCAAAGGGCGTGGGCTCGAGGGTGGGAGGTGGACATAGGTGGGGCAGGGAGCATGGTGGGGGAGAAACGGAGACAACTGTACTTGCACAACAATAAAAAATTAATTATAAAGATATATATATCACCAGTATTTATTTAAAATATAAAGAAATGTCATCTCACAAATTATGTATTTTATATCACAATTTAATAATATAAAACTGAGACTTACATATGAAAATAGTGACATTTGACAATTTAACTATACTCTGTTAACAATTAGTCATCATATGAGTTTGACCCAACGTTTTACCTACTTAACCCAGAATAACTATTTTACTTTTTTTATATGATGCAGAAAATAGTTTAAGCTGTTTCTTTTAAGGACTACTAAATATCCTTTTGGATTTGCCTCAGTGCCTTCTTTTCAAAAGAAATGTATTTAAGTTTTCTAGTTAGTGCTGTTCACAAAATTTCCTCTAATGAGCAAGACAAAAAAAGGCTAGTAAAATCTCAAAATTGAAAAATTTACTACAAATATTAAATTGACATAAAGACTGAAATTTTTACTTGTAAAAAAAGCTACACAATGTAGATTCTGATTACTTATTGTACTAGACCCCTTTTCTCAAATAATCAAACATGCTTTGGCAAATCTGAGATCTATACATATAGAATTAAAAGTTATGCCAGTTTTAATTTTATAGATATATTTTCAATGTGTGTAATTTAAGTGTAGTATGTAAATTTTAGCAATCAATGTTTAGCTCATCTGCTCATACTAACTGAGTTAAGTGTACAATTGTTCACATCTTTTTTGATGATAAATGACCCTAAATCTGAGTTTTTAAGCACTTAGATAGCATTTAATTTGCCAGAGCTTTCAAACATACTTTATTTACATAGCATTTGTAAAGACCTGTAGTTTCTTAAAGTTATGCCTAGAAATCCTAAGAAAAGTACATTTTAAAGTAATTAAAAGTATATATATATGCAAAGAAGATGCATTCTTAGCTTTGTAAGTGATATAAACCCATCATTGTATGGAACAATCATTAGCATATAAAACTTTTAAATTTAGGCTTTTTTAATTTGGGGAGAGGTGAGAATAAATCAGGTGATCTTTTTCTTTTCTTCAATTCTATACCTTCCCAGAATTACAGGCCATATATAATATTACTCATCCTCTCATTAATCCTTGGAAACTCCCTGTCTCTTAAGTATGAATGAGTAGAAATGAAGGTAAACAATAATGGTGATTTTCAGAAAAGGAAACTTGATTTCTGATTATCAGAGAAAAACTGCAGCAGACAAGTTAAAAAGGTAAGGAAGAATTTATCCAAGACTTAAAAAAAAAATTTTTGGTTTATTGTTGTTTAGTTACAGTTGTCCCACCTTTTCCCCCATTGCTCACCCCTACCCTGCCACCCCACTCCCAGGGTCATCGCTACCCATTGTCCATGACCATGAGTCCTCTATTCATGTTTCTTTGCTTGCTCTTTCCCCTTCCTTCCCCCCTTGTTCCCCTCCCCCCTCCCTCTGGTCACTGTCAGTTTGTTCTTTATTTCCAAGTCTCTGGTTCTATTTTGCTCGTTTTGTTTTTTTTGTTGTTGATTAGTTTCTACTTATAGGTGAGATCATATGGTATTTGTTTTTCACTGCCTGGCTTATTTCACTTAGCATACTGCTCTCCAGTTCCATCCATGCTGTCTCGAAGAGTAGGAGTTCCTTCTTTCTGCTGTGTAGTATTCCATTACATAAATATACCATAGGTTTTTTATCCACTCATTTACTGACGGGCACTTAGGCTGTTTCCAGCACTTGGCTATTGTAAATAATGCTGCTATGAACATTGGAGTGCATAGGTTCTTCGAATTGGTGATTCATTATTCTTAGGGTATAGGCCCAGCAGTGGGATCGCTGGATCAAAAGGCAGTTACATATTTAGTTCTTTGAGAAAATTCCATATGGTTTTCCACAGTGCCTGCACCAGTCTCCAATCCCACCAACAGTGTATTAGGGTTCCTTTTTCAACACAACCTCTCTAGCACTCATTTGTTGATTTGGTCATGGTGGCCGTTCTGACTGGGAGTAAAATGGTATCTCATTGTGGTTTTAATGTGCATCTCTCTGATGGCTAGTGATGCTGAGCATCTTTTCATTTGTCTCTGGACCCTCTGTCCTCCTTGGAGAAGTGTCTGTTCAGGTCTTTTACCCTCCCCCCCCCTTTTCTTAATTGGATTGCTTGTCTTCCTGGTGTGAAGTCTTGTGAGTTCTTTATATATTTTGGAGATCAAACCCTTGTCTGAGGTATCATTGGCAAATGTGTTTTTCCCATATGGTTGGTTCCCTTTCCATTTTGTTGATGTTTTCTTTAGCTGTGCAGAGGTGTTTTAGCTCGATGTTGCTCCATTTGTTTATTCTTTCCTTTATATCCCTTGCCTTATAATACAGAAGTAGGAAGAGAGATTGAACTCAACTCCACTGAAGCAAAAGATAAAAGAGTTATTAAGCACTGGAGTGAACAGGTGGAAAATACTGAAGGGCAATAGAGTGGAGATGAGGTTAGTCAACCCGATTAGGCCTAATGTGGACTTGTTTGATTTAGGCTCTTACCCTCCTATAGAAACTGAGCAAGGGGCATTATCTTACTTAATAATTACATTTCAAAGGTATGTCTCCCACATCCTTGAGAAAGACATTCCTGGTGTGTAAAACTAACAAGAGGCTGGGAAAAGATTTGCATCTCAAAGGGGTGGAGAAAGTTTTTATAACTGTAACTTTTCTAATGTAAATGCTCTAGGACAAGGGTGATCAAAGTTTTATAATCTGGACAGGTTTTGTCTATAGTTTAGTCAAACAGGAAAACATTAATCCTGCCTTGATCAGATCTAGGTACTCTACTGTCTTAAAGAAAGTGGTAGAGAAGAGTGGACAAGTGTTCCTTGGAAGATTTCCCTTCTCCAAAGCATTTCTTCTAAGCATTTTTGGTGGTTAAAGACACATTTGAATCAAAATGTTCACTATTAAAATGTAAATGCTCTCTTGGAAATCAAGCTTGTTCACAGATTAGCAATGTGAAACATTTCCATGGGACAACCAGATTGCTTTCCTTCTGGCTCAGAAATGTACCCTGGGAATTAGGGTGTGTGTGTGTGTGTTTTAAATTGAATGTTAAAGAGAGAGAAGGAATGATCACTGTTATACATGAAAAACTTGGAGAACAAAGACCCAGTAAGATGCTACTTTCAGGAAG
The DNA here is from genome assembly GCA_004026765.1 of Micronycteris hirsuta. NCBI lineage: Eukaryota > Metazoa > Chordata > Mammalia > Chiroptera > Phyllostomidae > Micronycteris > Micronycteris hirsuta. The sequence continues at coordinate 9,502 of PVJI01006136.1, forward strand.
TAAGAAATTTCATCTGGACAGGAAAAACTGAACTGAATTTTACACTCCATACAGGACTCTAGGAGTAGCAACTGTCAATGTTATTATAGAAGCTTATCTCTATTTATTTACATGACTCTCAAAGAAGATAAAAATGCAGTGGTGGCTTACAGACTCATCCACATGTAAATGAAAGCAGTTTTCATGTATTCTGTATGCAATTATCTTAAGCTTAGTGTTCTGAGCCTAGACAATGAACAGAATGCAATAGATCACTTTTAAATTATGAAAGCATGTGCAAGAAATGTAAAAACCAGCAAAATAGTGACTCAAGGACTAGGCTACTTTCTGCAGAGGGTCAAAGAGCAAATATTTTAGGCTTTGCGTACCATGCATTTTCTGTACCAACTACTCAACCCTGCCTATACACTCATGCATGACTTAACAATGGAGATAATTCTGAGAAATGTGTCATTGAGTGATTTCAGTGTTGTGCAAACTTCATAGAGGACCCTTACACAAACCTAGATGGTATAACCTACTACACACCTAGGTTATACAGTATGGCACAGCATTTATTTAGTCTGTCGACCAAAACATTTTTATGTATAGCTGAAAGTAGCCTTGGACAATAGCATAAATAATACAGTAATGAATGGGTATAGCTGTGTCCAATACAACTTTATGTATGACTTCATGCACAAAAACAGGTGGTGGTGGACCAGATTTGGTCCCTGGGCATAGTTTGCCAAGCCCAGGACTATGGGAACTTTGCTGATGTGAATAAGGCTCTAATATGCTCAATTCTTTTCTATCCTACCTGAGTTAATGCTTCACTTGCAAACATATGGGTGACGTGCATGTTGTGTAGAGAAAAGAAGGCCGAGGACTAAGAATTTGTCAATAAACTTGAAAGTGACAAGTAAAAGAAAGGCTCTCTAGACAGAAATGTCTTTCGAGTTGAAAAGGGCAATTCATTAGCTGATTAGAGCTTGACTGGATTAAGAATAGCAGACTCTCTTTTTGTAATTTTCTGTTCATCAATCTTGAGAAACTTTTGACCTGTGCTGCAGAAGGGAGATTCCCAGGCTCACAGCTGACTAAACCTGATGCCTTCCCAAATGTAAATGAATGCATTGGTATTCCAGGATAAACAAAGATATCCCGTGATTTTGATTAGTTTAGTAAATCCCCAGTAGCCTAATTAATTCTGTATGAATTGTTAAATTTGTTTCTGGATTTGCATAGCTGAGCTCCAGTCCTCAGACACTGTGAAGAGCTGGCTGCCAAAATGTAGTTAGTGCCCAATTCCCCATCTTTCACATCTATGTGTTGTAACATATTAGAGAAACAGCCTGTAAAACTTCATAGTGAAGGCAAATGCTCTGGATCCCAGTTCCAGTTTTATCAGTAATAGCAGCATGTGATGGCAAGTAGCAATCTCTTCTATCTGAATTGTTTTAATTAGGCAAACAATGCTAAAGTCCTTTTCAGTCTGAACTGCTCAAATTCTATTACACTGAATGCAGGGAGTAGTTCATTCATTGAGCTCTTTGTGAATGACAGTAATCTTAAAAAAGTGAAAAATGTTCCATTTATTTAAGACAGAGAAAATAATGTGTCATTTGATTGACTCCGACATTAACATCCTGGGGTTTCCTGGAGATAAATTGAAGAAATAAGTTGAAGGCTAACATTCTTTCCTTTTTTCTCTAATAGCTTTTTAACACACCACTGAGCACACTGTTAACATACAGGAAATGGGTATTGATTAGCTGATTGCTTTACACTGACTGACAAATGAGGATACACAGGAAACTCTTCCGTTGAGATTCTCTTTCATAGGTCTATGCAATTTCTCTTCAGAGTTTACTATACTGAATTCCATTTATAAGCAATCATGTTAAAACTTCTTAAAATTATTAAAGATAGTAAGTTAATTCAGTATTTTATGTATTCAGTAATTTGAGCATTTAGAGTATAATATCAAATTTTATCAAACCACATATGGTATTTATACCAAGAAATCATATAGGAAAAAGACACTTGATTACTTCAATATTTTATTGATTTTTTCATGATTTGTTGTAAGTGGAAAGGTGATTATCACTACGTTCCATAGTGTTTCATTTTTTAAAATATACATGTATTTAAGTACAGCCCCAAGGACACTTAGTTCATATGTAAGAGTAGAACCAAAGTCGCACGTAAGCAGCCTTATGAGTCATAGGCCCAGGTGTTTTCTCTCATGCTTACGTCACATCTATGAAAATAAAACCAATGCCATTTTCCATAAACAGCGCCATTTCTCAAAATGCTCATAATGTTACTTTCCCAAACGTGAAATTGTTCCTAACAACCTACAAATACTTCAACAGCTCTCCTCTGTTAGTAACAGCTGCAGCATATGCAGAATTCACTAAAGACCAGACACTGTAACATTTTAAAATATCATCTCTTTATCTTCACAGTATTGTTAGAAGGGACCATCTTTATTTTAAAGGTGGAGAAATGAAGAGTTGCAGAATTGCAATAACTTGTCAAAAGGCTTCCCAATAACATGCATTAGAAACCAAACTGATCTCACCTTTAACTGGAACATAATCAACAATAGAAAAAAGCAAGAGAAACATAACCAGAGACATTGAAATTAAGAACAATCTAACAATAGCCAGAGGGGAGGGGGGAGGGGACTATGGGGAGAAGGGTTTTCAGGAACCACTATAGAGGACACATGGACAGAACCAAGGGGGAGGATGGAGGCAGGGAAGGGAGGTGGGTTTGGAGGGGGTTGGGGGAGGGGAGGGAAGAGGATGCAGACAACTGTAATTGAACAACAATAAAGTAATATTAAAAAAAAAAAGAAAGAAACCAAACAGGCAGGTATCAAAGTCATGTCTTAAATCTGGGTTTTATTGATAATATAGTTCATGATTTCATCCTTCATATTGTTCAGACTTCATTGTCAATAGCATATATCTTTTAAGATAATAGCTTTACAAAATGTCTGAAGATAAGATTTCTTTTTCTCATTTGAGTAGTTATGGTCAAAGACCTGAACTCCTTCTGTTTCTGCATTAACCATCCTTAGCGTGTTGAGGAACATTTCTAACCAATCACCAGATGGCTGCTGAAGCTTCAGTATATCTTTTTTTAATTGAATTTATTGATATGACATTGGTTCACAAAACCACACAGGTTTCAAGTGTACAGCTGAACAAAACATCATTTGCACACTGCATTGTGCACCCACTGCCCCAAGCAAAGTCTCTTTCTGTCCCCACTTTCCCCCTTTGCCCACCTCCACCTACCTCCCACTCCCGTTTCCTCTATCACCACACTGTTGTCTGTGTCTCCCTCCCACCGATACTGTCTGCTCCATGTTTCTTTTTAACGTAATAGCATCAGAAATAGAAAAATAAAATCGGGATCACAACAGCATTTACTGCATAGGGTAGTTTTGAAATTAAATGAAGTCAATACTTAAAATAATGCCTAAAAAATAGTAAGAGCTTAGTAAATTTGACAATTCTCTTTCTTTAGTCCTGCAATAAGCAACACACTTGTAAAGAAATGCTAAACTTGGTAGAATATACCTTGAACTATTAATGCCTTATTATTCTATCCTATACATCTATAATGTTAAAATTACTCAGCCATATGCACCGTTGAAATTTACCAAAACATGAATATGAAAGTAACTTGACTACTTTGGGTGAGTACCCAGTTGTCTCAGTTGGACACAATTTTGTTAGGTCAGGCATCAAATGGAAGCTATTTTTCATAAAAAAGAATTATTTTCCAGTTGCTGGTGTCATGCATATCACAGAATGAATTGGCTTCTTCACAAACTTCAGTTTAAAATTCAAATGTATATAATTTATTTGAAAGAAGAAATTAAATAAAACTGAGCAAAAAGGTTGTACGGCAATTGTGTGGTATTCATAAGACCACAGAAGGAATATCAAAGTGATGAATAAAAAAAAAGAAAATGAGACTCACTATTGTTAACATGTAAAACTGCTCAAGTATGATCAAAATGCAGCCATGTCTATAGTGCCGTACTGTCCTTATTACAGAGTTATAAATAGAATAAAAATGAAGTTCCAATTCTGTAGAAGAGCCTTTGTATCATTGTTTTAAAAAAATGTTTTATTAAAGCTTTTTTTATGTATTTCCACATAAATTGTAAATCCCACCAATGACATAGGAAAAAATGGCATTTTTGTTGTAATAGCTAAATACTTTTATGTATGCTTGCGATTCTCTGCCCTTCTCTTGTCTTTCAGAATTTGTGGCAGAAATAATTGCAGTATCATTCTTATCCTTTGAATTTTCCTCTTTGCCAGCTCCCTTTTCTTTAGGATAAATTCAGGATTCCTTTATCCTATTCCTTAGCAGATTCTTCTCTCCCCATTTAGATGGCTCCTTTTCTTCTTTCTGCCCAATATATTAAAGGTAGTTTGAAAACTTATGTGTGGCTACCTACATTATCTCTTTACAACACCTAAACACTCTGCTTTATCTATATCATGCTGTAGGCTTCTGCAAAGTTAATGGATAACTTGGTTCTTGTAAACGTGAACTAGCAGGTCTAGATTGTCTACAGCAGGTGTTACTTCCCAATGGAGAAAAGTTGGTATATAATTTACACTCTTGGTTAAGGTATATAAGAATTTATACTACTTTAGCCCTGACTTATGTGAGGATTGAAGCCAGCCTGTGAAGCAAAGGGTTGCTGGTTTTATTCCCTGTCGGGGCACATGCCTTGGGTTGGGGGCCCCTCTCTTTAAAAATACGTAAAGAGAGGTAACTACACATTGATGTTTCTCTCCTTCTCTTTCTCCCTCCCTTTCCCTCTCTTTAAAATATAAATAAAATCTTATGAAAATAATTTATATTGCTTTAATTCTTCCTGATTCTATCACCAGATTTGGTAATTCATGCCAATCATAAAGACTTGACTCTAATTTGCATCTCACTGATGGCACTTATGGTTGAGTGCTTTTTTAGATTTTTCTTAGCTTTATAGGTTAACTAATCATGAGGCATTTGTTCAGGTCTTTTGTTGATGATTCTTTGGAGTTGTTTATTTTTCCTATTTATTTTTAGGAGATCTTTATTAGTTGCATATGAAATTGTTACTGGACTAAAAGGATCTGTCTGAATGCATCTAAGCCCAATAGGACAGGAATGGGAGCTTGTAGCACACACAGTAAGGGTTTGGTGATCTACTACTCAAAGACCTGGCTCCCTACGGCTTACAGGGCATGAGTTATATAGAATGAAAAAAAAAACATTCATCGTGGTGACTAAGGGAATTAGAGTTATGGTCAGGGTCCTTGTTCTAAGACAGCGCTAGGGTAGGGGGTAGTTAGTTGATCAGTTCGTCTGGTTCTGATATCACCCATAGTAACCTTGCCTCTGGTTTTACCGCTGTCTTAGATCTGGAGCTAAAAGACAACTCGGGCTTAAATGTTACCTCTAGTTTAACTAAAATTCTGTCTCTGTGATCAATAGACCCCAAGACTTTGTTCCTAAATGTAGTTAATGCTGATCAGAACCTTATTGTCCTGAGGGCTTCATGATTAAGATAGTGGATGTGCAAACGAGGAGACAGGAGAGGCAGGGGGCCAGGTGAAGGCAGTTTGAATCAAAAGAGCATGGAGAAAAGGTCCTATTACAGGAATGAAGTTTCTGCGTGATTATACAATCTTTGCTAGGTTTGTGAATGGCACAAAACTGTATTTTCTTGTTTAGTGGCTTACATTTAGGTCTCAATAATATCTTTTTAGGAATAGACACTTTGAATTATAATGTAGTCAAACTTATAAATCATTTCCCTTGTGGTGAATTATTTTGTGCCTTGTTTAAGAAATCTTCCTCTACCCCAAGATTATTAAGATATTCTCTCACATAGTCAGGCATTTCTGAAGTACCGAAGCTTTGTGTTAAACTTCGGCATCATATTTGAACACCTTTGCTCTCCTTTCCTTTTGGCATCTTTGAGCTTCATCCCAAAACGAGGGTCATTTTCTTCTGATCCAAGAACATTCTTCAGAAATGACCTTAAGACAATTTCCTGGAAATGAACTTTCAGTTTCTTTTTAATATTTTTACTTTATTTTGATTTTTATCTGTGTGCATAAAATTTCAAGGTCGATTTTATTTTTCCGATACTTCCACCAGTTTTTTGTTCCTGTTTTTGCTGATAATATCAGTTACCTAACTCTCCTTAATGTGAAGGCGATCTGTATTTTTTTATTTGCATAATTTTAAGATTTATTTTTGTCTTTTATCTTCCGTTTTACTCTTTCCTGTCTAGGTGTGAATAATTCTAGTTCGCTTTGTTTGAACTTTGATGAACTTCTTAGTCTATTGACTAGTGGCTCTCAACATTTATAGAAAATTCACAGCTCCTGTTTCTTCATATATTGCCTCTGCCCATTTTCTCTGTTTTCTCCTTCGGAGATTTAAAATACATTTATTTTTGTTAACCTCATCTATATTTTCAAATTTTTTTATCTTTAAAGAATTTTCATTTAGCAGATGATAAGAGATTTAACAAAAAGTATTTTAATTAAAGTTAATATGTAATCATGAGGACAGTGTGAATTACCTAAAATATTGTGGGAATTTGGAAGAGGACCAAAGAAGGTCTTGTGAGAACATTGTCAGTTAGGTTGGATTTTGAAGAATAAATGGGCAGGAGTGGGGAGCATTTGAATAGATTTTGGGGGGGCATTTTTCTGAAGTAAAGTGCTCAAAATAAAAATTCTGTTATACCAGATTCATGTTAATTTTGATATGTTCTGTGTTGATGAGCATAAATATTTTAGGTTAAATATATGTTATTTTAGGTTAAATCTGTTTGTTGACATTGGCACAACAAAATATTTTCAACAGCCTTAATTATATTAATAATCCTTATATATTAGTGAAGTATCCATTGTGTGTTTTTAATATATTTTAATCTTTATTGTACTTTTTCTATTATCATTCAGTCCCCTTATACTCCCTTTGCCCCAGCAATCACCACCCTGTGATGATTTTTGTCCTTTTTTTATTCCATCAGTTTTTAAATCTCTTTTCCAGTTTACTAATTCCTATTTTTTGCTGTGTCTAATCTGCTGTTAAGTTATTACATATCTTATTTATATAATTTCACTTGGTTCTTTTATAAATTTGTAATGTTTACAGATTATAGATTCAAGTTCTCTGTCAAAATTTCTAAACTGGATTTTATTTTCATAAACATAAATCTGATAATCCCGGCGGGAGCATTACTATTATATGTTATTTCCGTTCATTCTCATTTTCTTTCTTTGTGTGTCATGTTATCTCTGATTGTTTGCTTGATATTTTATTTTTAAAGTTGTTTATAACAATGATTACATGACTGGGATGATATTATTTACTATAGAGTAGAAAGCTTTATGTTTTCTGAGACACCCAGGCAATGGTGAGTGGCAGCCCATACATTAATTTGCAGAGTATAGCACGTCATGCAGAGATGGAAGAAGGCCATTATTGTTCCTATCCCACGTGCCTGGAGGAACAAGAAGAAACAGAAGGGCACCTTGGCCTCTTAGTCATCTTGTCAAGATGGGAAAATTTCCCAAGGCAACGTGTGACTCCAGGTGCAATCTCATAGCTCTAAGTTACAGTTCCTTTTAAGATGTTGGCTACACAGTTCCTCACCGTACTGTTATTTTTTCAAGCTTTTAAAATACATTATTTGTTTGCGCACTTTGGCAGTGCATGTACTAAGATATATCAAAAGAGTCCAGTGTCATTTGTTTCTTTGTTGTTTTATTTCTTCATTGGAAGAGGTTACTCCAAATTACCTGGTCCATTGTTAAAAAGGAAAAAAGTTTCTAGATCTCTTAATAAATAATCAAAATTTGTGTTTTATTTTCATAATACAAATTATAATACAAGCATATAACAGTTTATAGATAAGCATTTAGTATCAAAAGCTCTAGTCACTTTATCATTATAAGTTAGTGTATATCTCAGCATACCTAAATTAGGTAAGCATTAACATTTATTTTGAAATCAACTACTTCTTGAAAAAGATACCATCAGAATATCCCAATTAGATAGGGAGTTCAGCCTTGAGTAATTGTCTTTTTCTTATTGTAAGAATAACTAATTTATTCCATCTGGGGTTCCTAAGTATCTATTTTGAGATGTGCTTTTGACTTAAGTATTTATTATTTTCTGCTTTTAATTAGTAATTTCTTTTAGTGAACTAGAGAAGGAGAAAATACATGTTATTTTTAAATATTTCTGACAAAATTTCTTCCAGGTTTTATTCTTATAATAGGATTAATAAGCATGATTAGGGCAATAAGATTATGAAGTAGTATTTAAATAAATTAAATGGAATGTTCAACATAATCTGAAATTAGGAACTTGGAAAGCTATAGGTATTTAGAGGGACAGAATTATGTTTATGATAAATTATGTTCTTATGATTTTGAAATGATGGATTTTCAATGAAAATTACTAAAACTATCTTTTTTCTAATTGGTATTTCACAAATATCCATAGTAGTTTGTTCCCATTCTCTTCTATTTTATATCACATACTTTTTTTTTTTTTTTACCCAAGTTCCTATTACTACTTTTATTACCTAGTTGCTATTAGAACAAATGTTTATGACTACTAACCTGCTGTGGTTGAAATCTCGCTCAACTATACTTGTCTCTTTGGCTTCAGATTCTGCCAAACACTTAATTATGTTTTATTCATTTAAAGTAAGCTCTTAATATTCCTCTAAGCAAAGTTGTGAAAACGAGAAAGGGATTCACAAGGGGAAACTATTTCACTTGTCCTTAGCTTTCCTAAGTAATCAAAAGAAAAAAAACTGGCCTGGAAATGGCATTAATAGTCTTCATTCATAACATGAGATCAGAGGAAATACCACAGTGTTAGCTATTTCTTTGTATACTTGAGAGAGCCACTGATAAGAAGCAAAATTAATGTATCAGAAGTAGTACTGAGAAATTTTTTTAACTCAGTATTATCTGTTATACCTAGCCTATATATTTTTGTCAGGGCATCAGATTACTTTTGATATGTTGAGATGTATGCGTGCATTATCATTGGAGCTGAAGGGATGGGGAGAGGTACCAAAGCTATTGATGTCGTTGTAAAGCAGTTGTCTGTACATTAACCAGCATAAGAAGTTTATGGTGGATTGCCATAGAATAAATTATGTTCTCATTAATGTGTATTTATAAAATATTGATTAACCACAATTGATAGAGTTATTTTCAATACTTTTCTTTGAAACTCATATTTCTAAGTAACAACTGTAATCACCTAAATATACACAAACACTCAGAAACAGCTCTTAAAATCAGTTTTAAATTAATTTATAGATTGATTCACAGTTATTGTTTCAGATTAATGCATTTCTAGACATAATCACCATTTATCAATAGAAGTTATAAATATGATGTTTTATAAGTATTTTGTTCACCATTAAAACATTCTTGATAAAAGTTAGAAATTAAGAATAAAAATGTTTAACATTTGTGATTTTGTGAGATGAAATCATTGCTTGTTAATAACTACCAGAAAAACTAGAAAGAGGAGCATGACAGCAACAGGTGAAACAAATCTTCCTACTAAATTATTTAAAGAAAGGACCACTTGATTTTGATAAGTAACAAGTGAACATAATTGAATTTGTATATGTAGTTCTATATAATATATTAAGGAAGAAATGAAACAGCATGAAATATGCAGGAAAGAAAATCTGAAGAGTTTCAAAATGCATATCATTATTTAATAATACATATTACTGAGATAGTCTTGAAAATCATTTTAAAATGTAATATCCAAATTAATGAAAAAGCTTTTCTGTGCATTTTAATATTCCCTGGGTGGATAGTAATTCTTATATCTAATTATACATCCTCTCAAAAAATTACATTTTAGAAAGATTTCCTATATAATGTTGTGCCAAATCTCAGCATTTATTCTAACATGTTCACATTATCTAATTAGCATTGTAATGTGTAACTATCAAAAGCACAACCAGTTCGAATGGCCTGGGACCTCCACCAGATGCAGGAGGTTAGTGAAGAGATTCCAAGGTGACATAATAGCAGTTGTATTTCGAAATGCCAGAATAGTCAATGCGAACATGCCATTTTTAGAGCCAGATGCCCCATATGTCTTACATGATTTTATGAGGAACCAGAAACTAAAGTTTATGAATGTTATTGAGAAATTATGAATAATTGTTATGATACTTTATATCACATTATTACCTTTAAAATGCCCTCTCTTCCCATAGTTTATAATGTTAAAAAAAAGAATCACTGTGTCTGAAAATTTGAATTTTTTCTATGCTTAATTGATCAAATATAGTTTCTTTTAGTGATTGTATGTAAATATAAATATCTATAACAGAAACAGTAGTGAAGAAAAGCAGATTGAAAATATTTCTTATGTTCTTATTATTCAGGATACACTGAAATATAATGTGAATATGGATAAATGTCATTAGGGAACATTAAAATGTCTATACAAATGTCTGAGTAAGATGCTTGTCATAAATATGATTTTTTTTTCAGTGAGGCAATGACCAAAAACAATGAACTAGGGCTGACTGTCTCTCGTAGGATTTATAATTTCAAAAGCATGCCTACCCTCTCTTCTGACAAAACAAAACAACGATAACTTAAATAACCTTGGCTTTTAGACTTAAAGACTAGAAATTATATAGCAAAATATAAGGGTCAGTTTACTTCTATTTATTTTCTTCAGATAATGGTGTGGCAGCCAGTGACCCAGAGCATCAGAGGTCTCAACTTTAAATTAGCTAGTGCATTTGGAGGGGTTTCCTGGCCTTCTGATACAAAGGCGTGTGCCGTTTTTAACAGTACTATTTGTGATAGTACCAAGAACAATTTATTGACTCTTTTATAAATATTTAACAAAATTCATTTGGTTAGTGCTTCCCTTCCTCCTTGAGAAGAAGACAGGCTTCAGAAACAGATAAAGGTAGAATGGTAGAGAGGAATGGGTGGACGGAGGTTGTAAAGCAGGCAGCAATGATTGTACCTGATTATAATAGTACATGTTTTAAGTCACCACCCTCTCCACTCAGCCCCCGACCCCATGAAAATGTCATCAACCACAGCAAAGGAACAAAGGACAATTATTGTGCCCCCAACCACCATGGAAATTTCAGATAGAATGAATAGTGATTTGTATTATTTCTGACCCTGGCTAAGACTGAGCAAACTCAAAATACAAGACTCTGTCATGGCCTTGGAAATTAAAGTGTTTGTGAATGTCAGCTAAAATCTGAAAGGCTGCTTTCACCTGGATGAAAATCGGTAGGATTATCCAAGTCATCTTTCAGGTCCACCACAGAGTTGTTAATTCCCATAGGTGGTAAGGATTGTCAGAAAATGGGGTGGGGGTGGGAGGGGGAGCCAGACCCAGGTTACTAATTGTATTTTTGGTTCAGAATAATTATTAGAAGAAATGTAGCCAATGTTTAGTTAAAAATGTGATACTTAACTTTTAAATTTAAAGATCATGAAGCACTTGTATGCACCAACACTGTCTTGATAAAGGCAGCTGACAGAATTTCGCTTAATTGCTGTTTGGTTGGCGAAGTTCAGTTTTCCCTTCTTCAACTTTGCAAACAAAATCTCATTCTTTTAGAGTCAATTTATGTTTCCCAGCATAATGATGCATTTTATCTATTCAGCTATGCTAGTGTTCTCTGAAGCCAGCCAGCGACGAGCTCACCTCCCCTACAATATAAATCTATCAGTGAATAAACAACATCATTTTTATTTCAATACCAATGACACAGCACATGTTGATTTGGCAGTTAAATAATTTATTTCTTTGGAGTGCGACTGCCAGACTTATTATAAGTCTACTTCTGATATTCATTTCATGTTTGATAGTACTTTGCCTCATGAGGATGCTTGTCAATCAAGTTGAAATGTCATTCTGACCTATTATTGGAAACAATTTACTCTGTTTTTAGTTCATCACCGGTTTGATTTAAATTACAAGCCTTCACTACTAGTGTTTAAACACTGTATGCAAAACTCTGTGCTCATCAACATTACTGACCCTTTGTCTCTGCAGAGGTGATCCAGCTGAGTCTGCCTGAAGACCAGAAGCTGAGCATCACTGCGGCAACCGTGGGACAAAGTGCTGTTCTGAGCTGTGCGGTTCAGGGGGAACTGCGGCCTCCCATCATCTGGAAAAGGAACAATATCGTTCTAAACAATTTAGATTTGGAAGACATCAATGTGAGTACATAAATAGATGTATCTTAGTAATTTGTCTCTTTCACGTGAGATACTCTAGACTTTGCGAAGTCTAAAGAGCTTAATGAATATTGAATGTAGAGTAGAAGAGAATTGTTGGAACATTGTCACATTCATTCCACTGAGCAGCAGGTGCACTGTGGATCATCTGAAATTATCTAAATTATCCAGATCACTTGTTCAGGTGTGGTAAGCAGGCCATGGGGCGCTGCGATGGGTATGAAATCACATAAACTTAAACCACAAAGGCCTGACTTTCAGAATTGCTCTAATTACCAATACTTAATCTTGTATTTGCAATTTTGGTTGAGCCACACCCTCTCGCTTGTGAAGTGTTACAGTGGGGAGAGGCAGTTTTTGCCTCAAAACCTTTATAATGTGTCAGAAACAATAAATATTAATCAAACAAATAAAAGAGTTACTATTCTAGAATGAAGAGATGTGTTTCTCCGCTTTGTCTCACTCCTAGAAATTCAGAATCTAAACTCAGTCCAGTAGGGTGCAGCTCCAAAGGTGAGACCAAAACAGAACAGACTTCAGGGTGTTCACCTCTTTCTTCCATGCTCTGTGCTAAAAGTGGGCATCGAAGAGTGAATATCATCCTAGACCTTTAAAGAAGGAAAAAAGTTTACGTTATTAATTGTCTATGGAAATAAGGTGAGGCAATCTTTTTACTCAGTAATTTTGGGGTTTTACGATCCCTTTGCATATACATTTTATTATCATTCAAGAAAGCCATCTCTTATCCCCTTATTCATTATTGCTTTATAAAGAACTGCTAATGAGAGAGTCACTATTTGTTGCATGTAACTAATTAATATTCTTGTTGAATGTCCTCGAATGATTAAAAAACAGGAAACTTCTGCAATTTTAATATTTTTTATTTTGATGAAAATTTTCTAAATCTGCTTACATCTGCAAACTTCCCTCAGAGAGTATACGGAGAATAATGTCTGATTTTCTAACCTTTCAAGAACATTGTGGTGTAGAATGCTATAATCTCGGGAGCATTCAAGATTCTTTGAGACAAACTCTTGGGTTTGCTTTATCCCTTATATCTACATTTTATCTTTCATTTTATATCTCTATGTTTACTATCAGCCTTCCCACTATTATTTTCAAGAAGTCCATGTATTCTAGATGCTGTGGTTTGAAAAATATCAAAATTAGCTCATTTGAATTATTTCAAACATAAGGAAGGGTATGCTATGTGTGCCTTTTCTGTAGACAACTTGCAAAAGTGAACCTTTTCTTGTGCACGGATCTTGTAAATTAATTTGCTTGCATCCTGTTCTAGGAACTTCAGACTTCTAGGAAAATGATTATAGGCAAGTTAGATCTTTAAAATATATGTAAATATTAGATAAATTCTAGAATCAATAACATGATAGTTACTGGATAAAGTTATTTTGGATGTATTTCATACAGTTGATAAATTTTGAGAATTTTAAAAGCACTTCCAATATTTAAAAAGTTTCAATTTTATTTCAAACCATATTTAATTAAGTTGACAAGCATTCAACTAAAACTGCAGAGAATAGCCAAAGATATCTTTGAAAGAAGAAATATTTATTCCATTTCCCAAAATATATTCCCAGCGTTTCATCTTAAAGTATTATGACATCAACTGTCAGATTATCTAAATACATTTAATGCATTTAAATGCATTACATTTACCAATGTAGATAAAATGTGAACTAAAACAGTTATAAATATTACTTATTGTGTTTTGTTTTATATTTACTCCTGCTTAAATAAGGCCCGCACATAAATGAGATCAGTTATATGGAGTGGCCAGTGTTCAGTTTCCACAGGGGCTCAGTCGCCCAGTCTCACCCGCTGCCAACCCATCTTTCTTGACTGCTCATTGCCCAAGGCTAGCGCTCTTGCTCTTCTGGAGGTTCTATGAGCTTCCTAATATCTTCACTAAGTTCCTTTTCTGCTTATAACTAACTAGAATGGGCTCTATTGTCTGCTACTAAGAATGTGTCTAATTAATTTTTTGGATCTAATATGTTCAGAAACATCTTAAAATGTATGTTTGTTGTTAGATACAGATTTCTGTTGTGTTGAAAGATCATGATGATTTTGCCATAGTAAATTGCTTTCTGACTTTTTTCCTAAGCAGACTTTCAAATTTCAGAAGTGAATCTGTGTTTATACCCTTTTATTAGTTTATTTATTTTCACAAAGTGGGTTTAATTCTCATTACATTATGTAAAGTTAAATTTATAAATGTCTTTTGTGTCAAAAGGAATCAGTGACAATTTACAATAGGCTTTGTGATTCTTTAACATACCTAAGATTTAGTATATAATACCTAGTCAATACATAATATCTTCTGATTGCAAAAGATTAAAATAACATAGATTTATTGCTGTTCAAGTACAGTTGTCTCCATTTTCATCCCACTGCCTCCCTCCCCAGCCATCCCCATGAAAAAATAAAATCTCAAAAGACATAAATAAATAAATAAATTAATAAATAAATTAATTAAATAATATAGATTTAGCCCTGACTGATATGGCTCAGTGGATTGAGTGCTGGACTGCAAAGCAAAATGTCACCAGTTCAATTCCCAGTCAGGGCACATGCATAGGTTGCGGGCCAGATCCCCAGTAGGGGGCACACGAGAGGCAACCACACGTTGATGATTTTCTCCCTCTCTTTCTCTCTCTCTTCCCTTCTCTCTAAAAATAAATAAGTAAAATCTGTCCTTGATGGTGTAGCTCTGTGGATTGAGCATGGGCTGCGAACCAAAGGGTTGCCAGTTCGATTCCCAGTCAGGGCACATGCCTGGGTTGCGAGCCAGGTCCCCAGTGGGGGCCATGTGAGGGGCAACCACACATTGATGTTTCTCTCCCTCTCTTTATCCTTCCCTTCCCTTCTGTCTAAAAATAAATAAAATTTAAAAAAAAATGTGCTTTTAAAAAAGTAAAAATAAATAAGTAAAATCTTTAAAAAAGAAAAAAATAATATAGATTTTTTAAAAATAACATAACTACTCCACTCTTCTATCTTCACTTATTCCCATTCTTACGTGTGGAAGACAGCCCTTTCATTAATTGCAAACCTAATTTTATTTATTTTAATAGAATGAATTCATATTACTACTCATTATTTCACTACTTCATTATCTCATTAGCCCTAAAAACAGCTCCGTGAAGCAGGGAATTTTATCCTTTATTTACACTGGAGGGATTTATGCTAAAAGCATTGAGCCCGAGGTTGAGCTAACAAGGAGTGCAGCTGGGATGCGTACAGAACCTGACTGTCTCTAGATAAGCTTAAACACTGTGTAGAAGTGAGATTTTTGTAGTTTTTTGTTGCCTTTGGAAAGTATATTTCAAATAATTTTAGTCCCTATATATTATGAATAGATTTAATATTCTCTGCTATTATGTGTGGGACTGATTGATATTCAATTGATGATTGAAGCCTTTCATTTTGCCTCTTTTCTCTTTTGTATCAAATGAATGAAAGCACATCACTGAACTGCTAGAGAGAATATGGCACAGTGGTTTGCAGCAAGGCCTGGGCTTACAGACTGTCTAGATTTCAATATTCCGTCTCTTAGGAGTGATGTGCCCTCAAGCAAGTTATTTAACTTCCCTATGCCCCAGCTTCCTAATCATAAATTAAAGATAATAGAATAAACTCATTTTGTGTGTGTGTGAGAGAGAGAACTACTGAGATAAGCCTTTTAAAGCTGGTTACCCTCTGTGAGGCTCATTGCAAATGTTCAGTTAAACTAGGTTCTTTGTTTCCTCTCCTCTTCTCCTCTTTTTCCCACTCCCTCTCTCTTCAGCTTTGTTCTCTTTCTCCTAATACACATTTCAAGGAGCAAAGATATACTCAGTCTGCCTAAAACAATAGATATTCAATGTTAGGATACATGTATTAATAAGGAAACTAACAAGAAGCACCAGAAACTCAAATGGGCTCAAATGCTGTATTAAGCCATTTTTCTACAAATGATACTATGACTTATATCACTAAGATTAAAAGTTTGACCTGTTCATGTAAATTTAACCCATTCCTTTGCAGATTTCGATTGTTTTCTCATTCTTAGTATTTGTTCTGTGATTTGTTTTCTACATCTATCAAATCTGTGTTAACAGTTGTTTCTAGTACTGAGTAGAAGAGTCAAAAAATAGTGTTCTAAATCCACAAGCATTTATTTTTCTGTACAATATACTGTCCACCGCTGGCATGGTTGCTCCACAAAGCAGCTGGAATTCAAACTCTTACCTTCTTCTGGCATTCCAAGAGCATAGCTTTCATTCTCAAGGCCATCTCAGGGTTCAAGAGGGCTCTTGGAACTCCAGTCACCAATCTATATTCCATCAATCTCTAATCCAGGTCCATGGCAGTACAAAGCAGGTGAAAGGTAAATGGCACTTCTTCCTGGAAGTCCCACAGAAGTTTATGGGTCACTGATGATCAATAAATGCAATAACTATACTAGGGAGGCTAGTAAATACAATCGTTTAGGTAGGCATTCTGCTCAGCCTTCTATTGCAAAGGAGGAACAGGAGAGCAATCTCTGTTTCTCTATTAAAGGCTGTTCAAGAGGATATAATGTGTTCCTTACTAGTTTTTTGTTTGTTTTCCTGCATTGATTAAACGTGATTATCCATCTGAATTCAAATCTAAGCAACTCTGGCCCTGACTCCAGTGGCTCAGGGTGTTGAACATCATCCCACAAACTGAAAGGTTGCCAGTTTGATTCCCTGTCAAGAGCCCAGGCCTGGGTTTCAGGCCAGGTCCTTGATTGAGGACACGCGACAGGCAACTAATTGATGTTTCTTTGCACATGCACATTGATACTTCCCTCCCTCCCTTTCTCCTCTCTTCCCCTCTCTCTAAAAATAAATAAATAAAATCTATAAAAAATATTTAAGCACCTCTGCCTACCATTATTGTTTCTTCAGTAATTATGTCAGCCTTCAATTTATTTCTTCGAATGTTTTGTTTTGCTTTTTATAAGCCAGCCCAAGTGCCCCTTAGTAAATGAGTGGATAAAAATGCTATGGGACATTTACACAGTGGAATAGCACTCCGTTGTAAAAAAAAAGAAGGAAATCTTACCTTTTACAACAGCATGGATGGACCTAGAGAATATTATGCTAAGTGAAATATGTCAGTCGGAGAAAGAAATACTATGTGATTTCACTTATTTCTGGAATTGAATAAACAAAATAAACAAACAAAATAGAAGCACTTATAGATAGAGAGAACAGACTGGCAGCTTTCGGAGGAGAGGGGTGGCTGAAATAGGTAGAGGTATTAAGAAAAAAAAAAAACAACCAAAAACCTTATAGTCACAGATACCAGTATAGTGATCACCAGAGGGAAGGAAGTGGGGACAGTGGAAGATAAACAGGGAATAAATGGTGATGGAAGGAGACACCTCTACAGGTAATGAGCACACAATACAATATACAGATGATGCATTATAGAATTGTACACTTCAAAGCCTGTTTAGTTAACCAGTGTAACCCAAGAAATTCAGTAAAATCTCTCTATATGTAAATAAACCCATGCTTCTTCTTAAAGCCAGGCAAATCTTCACAAATTTACATATGGCCCTTTCCTCTCCTCTTTAAAACCCTTTAATGGGTTCTTGTAGTTTTCAAAGAAAATAAAAGATTAAAAAATTCTTTGGCTTGGCCTATAAAGCCTGTTTCTCTATTAAATCTTCCTACTATTCACCCATATTCACTTTTATGACAACCTCTTTAAAACACTTGCTAACTTCTGTGTTAAGTTGTATTATTGCTACCATCTCTGAACGCAATTCTTGTCTCTACAGGAAATCCTTCCCTGCCCCCTTCATCTCTCTAAACCCCTCACATCCTTTAAAAGTAGACAAATCTTTCAATGCCTAATTTTGACATTTTTAAGGTTTTTGTTCAGTAACTATAGTACTTGTTACATCATAATAAAACTATGAGTACTTTTAATTTTTCTTTTATTTATTAATTTTTCATCGAATTGATAGAGGTGACATTAGTTAACAACATTATATAGGTTTCTGGTATACAACTCTACAATACATCACCTGTTTATTGTGTTGTGTGCTCACCGTCCCAAGTCAATGGACTAGAAACTCTTAGCACAAAGGCCCTTGCCTGTTCAATTTTGTGTTATTACATGCACAAATAACAAATGACAATGTGAGATTTCTTATGTTTGAATTATGCATTACAGTAGCCTCCCACCATTTGCTTCATTCCATGGCCTCCAGTGGCTGGATGGCAGAAAACATTGATAGAACCAAACTCTATATATACTATTTTTTTCCTATACATTCATACTTATGAAAAAGTTTAATTTATAAATTAGGAATAATAAGAGGTTAACAACAATAACTAATAATAAAATAGAATAATTATAACAATATACTAATAAAAGTTATGTGGTCTCTCTTCCAAAGTATCTTTTTTTTCCTTTTTTTTTAATTACTTTATTGTTTTTCAATTACATTGTCTGCATCCTCTCCCCTCCCCTGCCCCCACCCCCTCCAACCCCACCTCACTTCCCTGCCTCCCTCCTCCCCCTTGGTTCTGTCCATGTGTCCTCTATTGTGGTTCCTGAAGACCCTTCTTCCAAAGTATCTTATTGTCTTGTACTCACCTTTTCACTTAAAGGAAGCACTTTACAGGTTCTTTGGCATATCTAAATCGCCAGAATCGGTGCTCTTGTGTTTTGGGGCTATTATGAAATAAAATACATGTTACTTGAACACTAGCTCTACTATTCCGTGACAGTCATTCTGAGAACTGAGACAGCCACTAAATGATTAGGGGGTGAGTAGCACACACAGCGTCGATTCACTGGACAAAGGGATGATTCACAGCCTAGGTAGGACAACGTGGGAAGGCATGAGGTTTCATCACACTACTCAGAGGGCATGTACTGTAAACCTTGTGAATTGTTTATTTCTTGAATTTTTCATTTAATATTTTTGGATGCCTGTTAATCGTGGGTAACTGAAACTGCAGAAACTGTAACCACAGATAAGGGGAACTACAATATCGGGTTTATTTGAAGACTTTCTTTACATTTAAAACCTTACTAGGGATTTTATTTACTTACTGTAACCACATGCAGTATTATAAGTCAACTGACGCTTATTGGCAATCAATCACTTAAGCCTAAAACAGCTCAACAATTTCCAGATTCAATTTCTTTAATAACGTTTCTCATTAAGCATATTGATTTTTTACTACAGCTTCCATTTAATCTCCTATTATATGCAATAAGGGGGGCGAGCAGAACAGGAGGGGAAACACAATGTTGGTCATTGTTTAATCTTCATGCATTCAACAAATACTGATTTAACCACTCCACTTTTTCAGTCACTCAGCTAAATGCTGAGGATATACTAAAAAAGACATTATTTCAGTCTTTGAAATCTCACAGATTGAAGGCATCAGAAAGAAAACAAATGCATTACATTTAGTAATACAATGTTAAACTGTGTCATAAATGTATATATTTGTATGTTTTGTATACAAATATATAAAGAATAAAAAAGGGAAGCCCATTTTAAGTTTTCAGAGTTATAGAAGACATCTAGGAATATCCTAGTCTTGGAGTACAGATGGTAGCTAGATGAAGGAGTGGTAAATAGGGATTCTTGGGAAAGGCATTGAGATAGCATGGTGCATTCAGTGAAGTGAAAGTCCCCTGGTCTATCTAAGAGTAAGCAAAGGCAGTAGCTTAATAAAGGGCTGGAATATACCGGGTGGGTTTATACAAAAGTAGGTTTACCTTTGTGAGTAAGTGAAACACAGAGTTTATTCTTGTATTAATTATTAATTATTGCTTTATTTTCCACACAAATGACTGTAAACCTACTTTTGCCTTCCCATTTATTATATAAAAGTAGGTTTTTGCATTTGATTATAGAGCTACATATTTACATTTATAGCATATTATATAACACAATAACATTAGATGAACATTTAATATTTATCAATCATTGTAATATGTCATTTAAAATTATATTAACTCATTTACCTTTTTTTTAGATTTTATTTATTTATTTTCAGAGAGAGGAGAAGGGAGGGAGAAAGAGCAATGTATGGTTGCCTCTCACATGGCCCTCATCGGGGACCTGGCCCGCAACCCAGGCATGTGCCCCGACTGGGAATCGAACCGGGATCCTCTGGTTCCCAGCCCGCGCTCAATCCACTGAGCTACACCAGCCAGGACTAACTCGTTTACTCCTTAACACAAGACCTATGTAAACCAACACATCTATACCCATACAGAAGATGATGCTGAAGTTGATTTTTTTAAAGATTTTATTTATTTATTTTTAGAGAGAGAGGAAGGGAGGGAGAAATAGAGGGAGAGAAATATCAATGTGTGGTTGCCTCTCATGTGCCCCCTACTAGGGACCTGGTGGGCAACCCCAGCACGTCCCCTGACTGGGAATCAAACCAGTGACCCTTTGGTTCATAGGCCGACACTCAGTCCACTACGCCACACCAGCCAGGGATGAAGTTGATTTTTAACTGCATAATTTCAATCATAATTTTGGGTCTCTCTGCAGCTTAGTTTTGTCTAGTCATGTTGTTCCACATATGCAGGTAAAACTATAACTTAAACAAATAATACATCTATAAAATTTTAAACAGTTTTTCAGTTCCATAGCAAAGGAGAATAGCAAGCACTATTTTAAGGGTATAGAGCTTCGGTCAATTGGTCTTGCAAACCCCCTAAAGTACACACAATTCCTTTCAATAGTAAGCTTCCCGTTGCCCTCTAATTTTAGGTGATTTTCTTCCTAACTTTTTAAATAATGCCCAGCTTGTGAGACATGTATTCACTACACAATTTATTTTTAAAATATGAAAGGAAATTAGAGTGGAATAATTGCTTCAAAATACCAACAATCATAGGGTATAAAATCAAAATCTTCTTACATAATGAAAGGCATAATTAATGGAGAATTTTTAATATAGAAAGACAACTAATCACTCTAATAATAATTCTTAACTCATATTTTCCTTATCTTTTTTTGTTCAAGGAGCAAAAGTTACAGTTTGATCTCAAATAAAGAAAGAATATCATAGATGGCTTTAGTCTGTAACAATATCTGTACAGGCTACCAACATTATGCTTCTGAGTACTCAGTATTTGAGAACGAAACATTTAAGAAAGTTCCTAGAGTTGATTAACCAAAGAGAAAAGAAGCTGTAAAACATCCAGTTCTGTTGCTCCTTCAAGGATTTGTTGTATTATTTCTGTTCAATTAGCAAGGTTTTGGCAGAGGTAGGAGTCTTAGATTTTCTTCCTAAGAGTATACACTATTAAAATTAGACAAGGGGATAAAAACACTATTAATAAAAAACACTTTTTTTTGCTCACTCAAGGAACTTGATGCAGAAGTGTATGAAATCAAAGTTATATTAGCAAAGCATGGTAATTGTCAATTGCTTATAAATTATGGTTTTTCCTTTTGAAAATTAGTTGTATTTATGATATTGTATAAAACTCTAGTAAACACTCTCAAAATTTTTTTTTTAAAGATTTTATTATTTATTTTTAGAGAGAGAAGGGAGGGAGAAAGAGAGGGAGAGAAACAGCAATGTATGGTTGCCTCTCACATGGCCCTCACTGGGGACCTGGCCCGCAACCCAGGCATGTGCCCCGACCGGGAATCGAACCGGGACCTTCTGGTTCCCAGCCCGCGCTCAATCCACTGAGCTACACCAGCCGGGCAACACTCTCAAATTTATATAACCAATGTTCAAGCATATTTATACTGGCATATTATGATTCATAAAACATTTTTCAATGAGGAAAATTCATTGTCATTTTATGATATTTGCCTAAAAATAATAAACCAGCAATTTTCCAGAAGGAGGATATTAATCCTCTTATTTTATTCATTTCTAGTTCACAATGGCATATTTGCATCTAATAATTTAACTTGAATGTGCTTCTTTAACAACTTATCCATGAGTTTTAACAGAGTCAGCAAATATGTATGAGTTTATGGCAGGTGGAGTATTTTATAATCACTGATTCTAAAGTTTATAGATGTAAGATTAATTTTAATTATGGAAAGAAACATTGTGGTATCAAAATAAAGACAATCCTCCCTGGATTGCCACTATGTGTATAAGATGACCAAGCACAACTTCTCTCTTAGTGAGAAACAAACTGAGGTGAACATCTTGCAATAATATCCTGGTTCTCTGTATGAGTTAGGTAATTACAGGGCCATTTTCTCGCTAATGCTTCAGAATCAATTGCTTGAAACAATGTATCAATATCTTACAAATTTACATGACAGTGACATATCTTTTAAAGTCACATTGGACTATGGTCTAACATTCCACTCATTAGGGCACAGACTCTGTGGTCATGCATGTTAAGTTCTACACATGTTGTCCAAAAAATGCAAATGATTTATGTTTTATAGAAAAGATAACACCAAAAAATTATTTTATTGTCCTCTAGGTCTAGGATATCAACCACTTTTAGTTTAATTTAACAAGGTTATTTCAGCATGCCTTCCCTAAATTATATCAATCTTTGCTCCTCAAATGGACTTTGAATTAGCTTTATCATCTTTTTGGTTTCTTTTTTTTTTTTTCTATTTCTTTTTTTTTTTTTTAAGATTTTATTTATTTATTTTTAGAGAAAGGGGAAGGGAGGGAGAAAGAGAGGGAGAGAAACAGCAATGTATGGTTGCCTCTCACATGGTCCTCACTGGAGACCTGGCCTGCAACCCAGGCATGTGACCTGACTGGGAATTGAACCGGGACCCTTTGGTTTCCAGCCTGCGCTCAATCCACTGAGCTACACCAGCCAGGGCTGGTTTCTTTATTAAGGAATTAAATAAATCTTTGTCTCATGTTCATTTTATATTTGTATGGGAATTGTTAACTCTTTTAAAATTACACATCAACAATGTTTTAAGATTGATACATCTACAGTTCCTATACATTCTAGCATGATATTTTGGTAAGATGTACTTTTAACTCCCTGCAATTTAACTGAATAAAAGAGGCAGCTGTTGTTTACACAATTTGGTGTAAACAATACAATTTGTTTACCTAAAATTTGACATTAGGAACGGTTTTTTTGTGGAGTAGGGGTGGAAGGATCTTAAATGTTCCTACTGTTTTAAGAGAGCTTGGAGACCTTTAGAGACCTTAACATAAGGTCTGGCCTAGCAAAGGTATGCACCAATAAAACATACGTTATTGCTCTGTCATTTCCTAGGGAAGTGAATGCTGGCAAGACATGAAATCCTTCTAAGGCATGACCTTCTTATTTGTAAGGAAAAGAAAAGACATCCCAGCAACTGCCATAGAGATCTGTGAAAAAATTATGTTAAATGAAGCATACATCTTTAGACTAACACCACATGAATACTAAAAATTTAATAAGATTTCATTTTCCTTCCCTCACAAGAATATTTTGTCTTCATTTAAATTCCCTTGTTCATTTGCTCATAAGGCTTTATCCTATTACATCTAAATATAAGACTGAAAAGTCAACTTTAAATAAATTTTAAAGTATATAAAGTCTAATAGATATTTTATAAGAATATTTAATATTTCCTTCTCACTGAAACATGCAAAAATAATTGATAATATGTTATTTATCTATCAGACTCTTAATATTACATAAAATATGATTCTCTAATATAAATTTATAGAGTAGAATATACAAGCTACATTCTGCAGAGTAGTCAAAAGTACTCAATTTTTATAACAGAAAGGTATACATGTTTGTGCAATTTACTCAGGAAAAAATGGCATTAGCCTTTGAGGGATTTCTCAAGGACTTTTCAGGGCTTTAAAAAAATACACGCTGATGTCAAAATATATCATTGCCACCATGTTTACTAAAATCTATTTTCCTCTAAGGAAAAAAGTTACCCGTGCGCAGTGCAATGCCAATCAGTTAAAAAGTGTTATTTTTGTTAAAGTTGGAGTTAACCTTGCCACACATTAAAATGCAATAAATCTTATATGTACCAACTAAAATTTCAGTGTACCCCTAAATTGGAGGTAACTTGAGAGAGAAGCAGAACGGAATAAATCAAGAATAAATCAAGACTTAAAGGAAATGCTTTACCTGATATCCTACTTAAGCAATATGCTGACATTTCTTATACAGTTTGCTTTAATTACCAAACTTATTTGGGTACAAATTTGAAGTTATATTTGTTAAATGAATAATTAAAATATGCTTTAAAAATTATGAAGGCCAGAATAGATAAATAATATTCAGGAGGCAGAAAATCAACCAACCCATTGCCATAGTGGCTCTTAGGAGAAGATTAGTGGGAATGAAATTTTCTTAAATCTGAATCAATACTGAAAAATTACTGAGTACCTCTGATCAATTATTAACTTGGCCTGTAAGGAATTCATTTGTTTAAGTTTTGCTCATTTGGTTGTCATTGAACAAAAATGCATTACAGAAAGGTTGGGAATAGGCAGAGTGACATTTTGTGTGGGTTTCCTATTAGAAAAACAGGTAGATAGCAAGTGAGGGTCTGTTTCTTTCACAAGTGAATGTATAGCAATATTTTGTCAACAGATCATGGAGAAAAGCAGGCACAAAATAAGACTCAAAAATTTGGGTCCTAGTAACTCAAAGAATAATAATATTTTGATAAAAGTAGAAGAATCAGATGATTCTTGTTGGAATTAGAATAGGGTTTATACAAAAATATGTTGACTCTGAAGTTTCTGAGTGACATCCTATAGAAAATATGTGTAGCTTGAAAACACAAGATATATCATTCGTATTTATAAAAATTTGTATACCAAGGCATAAAGTGATTCATATGTTGAATCTCTGTTATTTACTATTGTTGGAATCCTTCAAGTTTCCAGTTATTGTCATGGTTTTGAAATTGCTGTTATTGACTGTCAGTTTTATGCTAGGAAATCCAACTATATCATCTCTCATACTTATGATGAGAAAGGTATTGCTTTCCCAGTTTTGCTCACCAAAAAAGGCTCAAAGAAGGTAGATTACTTCAAGGGCTAAACTACCTGGCAAGAGCTGAGCTGACAGGTGTCATGGTAGATTATTGGCACCACAAGCCAAAATGAAAGTAACATGCAAGCCGTTAGTTACTTAGTGCAAAAATATAAGTGAGGAGCTAAATTAGAGAAAGTGCTGACTCTCCCACTGTTGCATTCTTCCCCATGAAAGAGTCCAGTCAGGGGTCAGGTGAATAAACACAGACTTGGTGAATTGGTGAATTGCAAGCCATCTCACTGCCAAGAGGGGTTGAACAAAAGGATTCTGCAGTTTTATGGATGTGGGGTTAGAAGGGGTGGGAAGCTTAAGGGGGAGGCAAAGTACTAAAAATACTGAGTCAGAATGGAAAAAAGTGTCTTCACGTTCCCCTCCCCCCACAAAAGAAGTCTCAGGAAAGCCTCTGCCATAGGTTCCTGAAGACACCTAATGGAAGTGCTTAGGATGGTAATACAGACTGCATAAGAACATAGCTGGCCAAGGAGTCCTGAGTTCTTGTCTGCTGCTCCCTTCAGAGATGGTGATGCCTTGGCTTTGCACCACATCTTGTGTGGGATACGCAGCCTGCCCTGTGAGGCCGGCCAAGTTAAACCTGTGTAACTGCCTGTGGGCAGGCCTGAGAGAGCACACACACGTTTCTGACCAGGGGCCAGGCACCTCAGTCATTCGGGCATAAACTGATTCAAACCAAAACTTATACTTGTCTGGCTTGAAAAAATTATATTTTGTTTTGTTTTTTAAAGCAAGGTACTGCTGTCATTAAAATAATTTTTAGTAAGTTACCTATAACTTTATTTATTTTCCCATAATCACTTATCATTTTACTATTCCTTCTTAGTAAAGTATATGTTTGGAAATGTTGTAACTTGGCATAGGACATAGAGATGGAGATAAAGGTGTAGTCCCATAGGCCAAAAGGCCACTTAAAAAATGACAGATGGAGAAATTATCTGCGCTGGGACTTCTGTTAGACAGCTGTAGGGTTTCATAAAAGTCACTGATGTCTGGAAATAACACCAACTTCTATTTAACTAGCGTTTTATTGAGAGCATTTCTTTCCACTTTGCCTAACACATATCTATGTACGAATCTACATATTGTACATACAATTTAGTGAAGGAGCCTACGCTCTCTATTTACGTAACTACAGACACACAATTTAACCTAAGCTCCTTCACTAAATTCCAAACTCTTTGCTCACTGGTAGTATTTCTTAACTCACATTTGGTGACCATATAATAAATACCAAAATGATATCTGCCTAAGAAGTTCCCAATTAATATTTTTAGTTGCATATGCTAAGCAACCAATAAAATAGAGAGCTTCCTTGTTTCTGGAGATCAGGGGCTTTTTGATACGTCCAGGAGGCAGAAAAGTGTGACTGCCCATTAACCTGGATCTGAGTACTAGAAATGAGTCAGCGCCAGATTGTGATTGAGGGTTTAGTATTGGCAAGGCCAACCTTCTAGGAAGTCAAAAGGAATAAATTACTAATTAGAAGTGGAGGCTTCAGGTTAAGATGCATTATAAAATCCAAACTTAAATTTCATTGGGATTTAATGTTACACTTAATGGACTAAAGTGATTTCAAATGCCTTTTTTGGCAACTCTCTGCACATTAAAAATAATGTGGCTGTCATTCATCTTTGGTTAATTTGAGGAAGTAAAATAATTACACTCTGATACTATGTTTTATACATTAATTTTTCTTTAGGCATCATTTTAAACATGGAGCTTCCATTTGTATGTTTCCTTAAAGCAGCTCTTATTATTGTGGTCCCATTTCCGCTTTTATGCTTTAAGAAGACCTGTAGGCTTCTCAGGCCCATTGGTATTTTAAGCTCAGTTTTTCCATTGTTGTTGGTTGGCTACAATTTTCCTCTACCACAATGTTCTCCATAACCCAAAACTTAGAAATTATTGATTTTCAAATCAATTATTTTAAAAAATAGGGGAATTAACATTTCCTGAGCCCCTATCATGTGACAGACACAGGGCTAATGAATTATATTGATTC
Organism: Micronycteris hirsuta; assembly: GCA_004026765.1. Lineage (NCBI taxonomy): Eukaryota > Metazoa > Chordata > Mammalia > Chiroptera > Phyllostomidae > Micronycteris > Micronycteris hirsuta. Next base: position 36,844 of record PVJI01006136.1, read on the forward strand.
ATTCAATCGTGATAAAAACGTTATAAGGAAAGGTGTTTTTCTCTTATTTATGTATGAGAAATTAAGACTGAGATTGATTTAACCAAAATCATACAAAGGGAGCTAGAAGTGCAATAAGAATTAAAAATTTGTTGAATCCAAAGTCACACCATTTTGTCTGTGTAGGAATTCTTCCATTCAGAAGTAAAGGGGGTATAAACAGTGAAGGAAGGAGACTTGACTTGGGGTGGTGAACACACAATACCCTATACAGATGATGTATTATAGAACTGTACACTTGAAACCTCTATAATTACAGTAACCAATCACCCCAATATATTTAATAAATAAATAATATTTTTCCTTGTGTGTTAGATTTGAATTAAAAGTGAGTGACTTTGGCATAAGGTGCCATCATAAAACTATTTCAAAGTCTCTGGTGTATGAAAGTATCACTATAAATTCAAACTTTTCGTAATAATATTTGTATTTTAGATGTGAAATTATATGCTTTTTATACACAAAGTACAAATGCTGTGATTTTAGTTAATTCCATTTTAAAATTTCAAGAATATTTTACAATATCCACATGAGAATACATCTGGTTGTACACTACTCATGCCTGAAGCACTATAATAATAGATATTAAAATATGGTGGATTAGCAAAAATGAATTTCATATAATTAACCATTAAGGCTTTTTTGAATTTTTGTGTTTTTTGCACAAAAAAAGACTGATGAAAATACACTTCCTAAAATTATTAGAAATACTTGTATTAAAAACTGGTAAACATAGAAAACTGATAATTTATTAAGACTTTGAATTTGCATATGACTAAAAAGGACTTTCTGAAGGCTATTATCTTCATGTAATGAATATTTTATTCATTTATTCCATTACTGAAAAATGTTACACGTACTGACAGCCATAAAAGAGCTAGAAGGACAGCAGGCATTTCCTAGCGCAGCCTGGCTGCCCCTTCTGTGATGCTGGCCAAAGAGGCCCCACCCACTTGACATGGGATTTTCTACAACACCCGCTCCTCTGCTTTTTCCAACCTAAACTGCATCGGATTTCTGCATAGGTTTGGAATTAAAGTTTTGTATACAGCAAATATGCCCAAACTCGACAATATCTACACTAAAGAAACCAATAAAAATTAAAAAAAAATATATATACAAGGATGAAAAAAGCAGATTAGAAGGAAGAATATTCATTTTAATCTTGCAATATCATCAGTCTTTCTTCTCCTAGATACTTACTGCTGAGTAGTAGATGACATTGCTGACATTTTGTTTTCTCAGGCAGTGCAATCTTTTCTATTTTGCAATGGAGATCTGTAAGTACTTTAACATAAACAACATACAAAAAATTAACTTACATTGAAAGTTCCTACTGTGTTATGGTTAAAAAAACAGTTGGCACCTATACCTGAAAATCTGTAGCACTATTTATAATATACAACTTTTAGTAAGTATCTACATATGAGAATGAGATGAATACAGTATACCAGTATAATCATCAAATTTCAAGTTCACATAATTTTATGTGTTCTCTAGTTATTATCTCTAGTTCACATAATTTTATGTGTTCTCTAATTCTCTAAATTATTATATGGGAAGGTATCCTCAATTTCAATCTTTAAAACAAATTCATTTGTGTATTATTGGACATATACTAACAGAGAAAATTTAAATATCAAAGTAAAGGTAATTAGCTCTGGGTTTCAGAATTGAAAGTCATTTAGGCTTTCAAAAATTAGCATACATATTGTCCTATTCCTATAAGAAAAAGTAAAAAAATTAAGCAAGTTTAGTGCAGTGCATTCAGAGTACAGGTCCATACTTCAATCTGTCAGGCAGGGGTAATTCCAAATATGAGATGGGTGATTGCTGTTATTCTCTAGTAATTGCTTCAAATGTATTTTCTTAATTGGCAATAGCTATCTTATCTCTTATGAGGAAGCATTTATTTCCCTATTGTCTTTGTTGGATATAAAATAGTACATAACCAGAGTTGGAAAATTTTACTTTTGTGCATCCAGCCCCTATAATCTTTCTCATCACTTACAAATTTCTCTTACAAACTTAATTGCCTAAGAGCTTATGTGAATTTAATTAAAAAGAAATAATAAGTTTGAAATATATGAAAAAGTCTTTGGGAGTTTTATCATGTGAAATATCTCAAATACATTAAGTTAAAACTTTCTGAGCAAAAGGTGCAAAATATTCTGCATAACTCTGCTCTTAATTAGAAGTTCCAGTTCATGAAGAAAACTGGAAGCCTTCTTTAATAGAAATAGACAGATATCTGTCACTGAATTGAAATATCATATCACACCAGAAATCAGTTATTTTGAATAAGAAATAAAATACCATGATTTTATTACTTCCTTCTATAAAAAATATATGTATATATGTGTCACAAAAGAAAGGAATGGACTGGTAAAAGCTGAACCTAAAACTAACTTATAGCAAAATATTATCAAAAATTACATAAAGGATAGTTTTATTGATAAAATAACACTTCACTGTAAAATTCTGACAGATTTGTTTAACTAATATAAAAAGTGTAAATAATCTTCATCAATAATAATAATTATATTTTATAAAGAATCCAATAAATCTTAAAAATTTAAAATGCATAATCATTTGCTGGTCATTAATTTAAGCTGTTACGATATAAATGTTAAAATAAAAGTTGAAATTTTCAGAATAATTAGAATTTGTATGTGTTTAAAATAATGACAACTAAAAACTAGTAACAAACAAAGCCAAAATTCACCTACGGTCAAATTCTTTTCATTTTTATTACTATGCTTGAGAATAAGATGACGAATGGCATTCATCAATATCAATCTGTAGTCAGATCCACTACACATAAAATTAAAAGCAGGCCAAAAGTTTAGAAAATTCTTACAGTCAAAAACTAATACCAGATATAACCCAAGTAAAACTGGGTATGTGTATGTATTTAAGTATAATTTTAGCTACCCTTCCCTGTGGAGAACATCAGAAAACTCTAGAAATAAAACTAGGAATAGAACTAAGAATCTCTGTCTCAAAAATGTATTTATAAATTTAAAACAATTTGTGTTGATCTAAATAATATTTCCCATGTCAAAGACTTGCATTTGTTATTTAGATGTATTTGTATGTGATGCTTTGTTGAAACTTAGTTTAGTTTGTCCTAATATCTGTGAACATTGACATAGTTTTTCCTTTTCTGTTTCTACACTTTGATTTACTTTTCTTGACTTATTGCACCTCCTCGAAAGTCCAGTACAATGTTGAATGAAAGTGATGGCAATAGAAATTTTTCTCCTCTTACAAATTTCAAAAGGAAGCTCTCAGGGTGTGATTCTTAATTATGATGTTTATAGTGTTTACAATGACTATAAATGTGTTTTTCCCCTTTAATATAAATGTGTTTTCCCCCTAAAAGTTATTGACATGATCTTATGAATTTTCCCTTCTAATCTTTCACTGCAGTTAATTGATTTTTATAATATGCACCGACCTTGGTTTCCTGGATAAGACAAATTCATTCAATCATGATTCATTGTCATGACCAAGATACAATTTATCAGATTAAGGTAGTAATCTTCTACTAGTATGCAGAGAATTTTGTTTCATGAAAGATGGAAATTTTCAAATGCTCCTCATTGAATAAGTCAATTGCAACATTTCGTAAATACAGTAGATTATATTGTTTAGTTTTAATGAATTAAACAATCTTTTTATTCATGAAATAACCCTACTCAATCATATCTTATCATTTATGTATTATCATTTATAGCTATTGTTTCTTTTAATTGCAAGTACAGTTCAAGCTTGGCTCTCAGCCATCCTGGTTCTGGAGCAATTTACTTCTCAGCCAAGTTGGTCACAGAAAAAATGTCTCGGTTGTCTGACAAAATTTTGGGTCTTGATTTTTAGTGAGCCCTTTCATGCTGATGCCTGTGTAATTAGTTATGTGTCTCTCAGGAGAACAAACAAGATTTGGGTTTTGAACAAATCACTTCTTAAACAATTTTCTGGAACAAGTTAAGTTCAAGATCCAAGGTTCCACCATACTTTATTAATGATTTTTATGGTTGTGTTTATGAGAAACTTTAATTTGTATTCTAGTAATGTTTTTAATAAAATTTATTGGGGTGGTATTGGTTATTGAGATTATATAGCTTTCAAGTATATATTTTTATGATACATTATCTGTATATTGCATTGTGTGCCCACTACACAAACTCAAACCTTCTTCTCTCACCTTACATTTGGCCCCTTCTCACTCCTCTTCCCTCTCTAACCGCCATATTGTTTTCTGTGTCTTTGAGTTTTACTTTTATATCCCAAATATGAGTGACATCATGGGGTGCTTAGCTTTTGCTGATTGACTTACTTTGCATAGCATACTATTCTCAAGGAGAGAACTTAGTCATGTTTCGATAATCAGATTTGCCCAGCCTGACAAACTATGTTGAGATACGGCTCTCTTCTTCTACTTTATGGAAGAATGTGTGTAAGGTTGGAATTCATTCATTTTTTAATGTGCCTAAGATTTACTAGTGAGAACATCCAAACTCTTATTTGAATTTTAGGGGGCAAGATTTTGATAATAAATACAATTTACTTGAGAAATATAAGGCTAGTCAGTTTTTCTACTTCATCTTTTGTTGATTAGGTTAATTAGAATGTTTTAAGACATTTGTCCATTATTTTTTTTTATTTATTTATTTTAGAGAGAGGAAAGGAGGGAGACAAAGAAGGAGAGAAACAGCAATGTATGGTTGCCTCTCACATGGCCCTCACTGGGGACCCAGCCCGCAACCCAGGCATGTGCCCTGACGGGGAATCGAACCGGGACCCTCTGGTTCCCAGCCTGCGCTCAATCCACTGAGCTACACCAGCCAGGGCTCGTCTTTTTGATTATTTTTAATTCCTATGTTGAAATTTATTGAGGTGTTACTTTGTTGCTGACAGTACAGGTTAGGACCACCCACCTGGCACAACCGGACTCTGCCTGTGTCCCCAGCAGTGACCCTTGTGGGCTGGCCACCTGCTCCTCCCTCTCACCTACCAGAGTGTCCAGTGGGCTGGGCAGAATTTTCACAGAATTTTTTGTTGTTGTTGTTCAGGGATTACCTTTTTAAAATTTTGTGTTGTTATTTTTATTATTTTTATTTTAACCTGATGACCTGCATAGTTGTCTTCTCCCACTTGGAGGAACAAGACCCTGGCACTGCCTTCCCTCTAGGGGGATGCAGGTTGGTGGGATGGGAACAGTAGCTGATGCCTCCACAGCTACCAGGACCCAAGAGTCCAGCCTGGCCTGGGCCCAGTTGGTGGGAACTGGCCTCCCCCAGCTCACCTGGACTCTTTGACCTCCAAGAACTGACCCAGCCACTTAGTCAGTCCCCAGGGCCTGGCCCTTCAGATGTCCCCAGAGCCCTGACATCTGGACATTTTCCATGGGAGCCAAGCCCTCACCTGGAAGCTATGTGTCACAGCCCATAGCCCTTCTCCAAGCCCAGACTCCCTCTCCCTAACCCCCCAGGTGGAGAGAGAATGTTTGTATGGATTGTTTTTTTTTTTTGTTGTTGTTGTTGTTTTTAAGAGAAAGCTTGAAAGGAACCAGAGACATATGGGGAGGAACTGAATTGTCTGACATCAGGGTGAGAGCTAGGGGACAGCTTTCTCCCAGACAGAAGTGATGACAGAAGCCATTATTCAACTGATGTCCTCAGTCCTCCCTCCACAGAGCAGGCAGTCTGGCACCTTGCCTGAGCCTCCATAGACTTGGCTATCACTGTTTGCCCTGTCCTGGGATTACCTCAGATCCCACCCCACCCAATTTTGGGGCTCACTCAAGGTGTTTCCAGTGGTTTTTCCATAGGAATGGCGTATCTTGGCTCCTGCTTCAGACTTTCCTAAAATTTCTCAAACAAGCAGCTTCTGGCCTCAGTGTCCCCATTCCTCGTTCTAACTGGCCCCAGGCCTGACCCTAGCAGCAGTCCACCTTGGGTCACAATTTGATCTTACCGGGGCACCTCCAAGCCCAGCACAAGTAGCAGCCATCTGTATATCACTTCGTAACTCATGCCAGCTGGCTTTGCACAGAACACAAGCGGTAGTTGATCTTGGCCTAAACCTCCTGGGATTCCTCAGAGCCAGCACACCCTGCAGACACCTTCAGACTACATTGAAACACCACCCCACCACTTTCACAAGTGACCCATTAAAGGGGCAAACTCCTCATGCACCTGAGACCCCCTGAAGTACGCCCTGCTCTGATGGGTGGACCGGCAGTGCTGATACTGTACAATGGTCAGTGGTAATAGCCAGTGCTCGCAGCCAGTCAGCTTGGGAATAAAGCACTCCTGTTAATGTGTAAATAGCAATCAAGGCTCAACTGCAACAGAAGGGTATACACAGCCCGCATGGGGAGGGAGGGTGTACCTGGAGTGCCAGGGTTGAGTGAATAGGGAGACTGTGCCACTGGACCCTACAGAACACCTACTACATAAGGCCACTCTGCCAAGCCCAGGAGGTGTAGCAGCTCTAACAAACGCAGGTAGGCAGCCAAAACAAGGCAACATGCAAACAAAAAAACATTCCCCAAGGGAAAGAATGGAAGAAAACTCCAGAAAAAGAACTAAGCAAAATGGAGATGAGCAATCTACTAGATGCAGAGTTCAAAACACTGATTATAAGGGTGGTCAGTGAACTTAGTGAAAACTTCAGCAAAGAGATAGGGAACACAAAAACTAAGATAGAAAACATAACAAAGTACCAGTCAGAAATGAAAAATATGGACCTTTTGCCATGTAAGCACACAAGGGAAGGCAGCCATCTATGAACCAGGAAGCAGGTTCTCACCGGTTGCCGAATCTGCTGGTGCATTGTTCTCAAACTTCTCAGCCTCCAAAACTAGGTGAAGTAGTCATATAAGTTATATTATATGAGTTATATAATAGTTATATAAGGTCTAATCACTGGGGTAGGCACATGAAACATAATATTGTGTGTCTATTGTAACTGAAAATAGAAAATGATTAAAAATAATAAAAATGTTAAAAGAATATTATGTATAGCATGACTACTCTTATTTTAATTATTTTAGAATCTATCATAATACTATTTTAATTCTATAATAATATGGCTTATCAATTTTATTATTATTTTTCAAATAACTAAATTTTGTTTTGTTATTTTTCTTTTTATTCTATTTTATTGGTTCCTGCTCTTGTTTTTATAATCTTCCCTTTATTTTAATATAAATTTAATTTGCTTATTTATTCTACCTTTAGGTGAACTGTCAGCTAATTTAGTTTAAAAATTTCTTACTTTTCTATAAAGCACATTTTGAAATCTTATATTTTAATTATCGTTTGTTTTGAAATATTTTCTAACTTCACTTGTAACTTCTTTTCGGCCCTATAGGTTAATTTAGAAATATATCTTTTATGATTTTGTATAAATATATAATATAAATGATCCATTCATACACAAATCAAGAATTTCCATCTGCTAAATTTGATATTTACAGAATGTCTGAGAAAATAAAGCAAGGTAGTACAACAAAAACACCTGATCAGCACTGGAAATGTCAAAATACTTAAAATGAAGCAGTCCTTGATGAAATCAACATGTCTTAACTAGGGGTTGAATACTACAAGCAGCAGAAAAATGAAAACAACAACAGAAAAAATAGTGTCTCAAGTAAGTAAAAATGTGCCTGCCTCTCATAACAGAAGCAAGTGTGGGCTTCACGAAACCAGGCTCCTTCATCCTCATCCTGTGCCTGTTCTGCGATGGTTGTCGCACGTCAGACTTCATGCAAGCATTTCAGGCAAACAGACCAATAAAGTGGAGGGGTCGGTGCCAACGCACTTCCAATATCCCACTTGTATTACAGAATCTTTTAGCTAATTTTTAACTTCTGCTCTAGAGCAGACAATGCCATGATACAAAGAGTTTGGCACGGACATTACGTGAACAAATATACTGCTTTGGGTGCAATCAGCAACGTTCATTTTCCACCATCAGGATTGCTCACAAAGCCAAAGGAGTGATATTCCTATGGCCCAAGTGTCTGCGTGGAATAAGTGTCATCATAGTTACTACATCCACGTGCATGGACCCTGCAGAACCCTGGGTTCCCAGGTTTATTCTTATATCAACAATTCTGCATTAAATTCAATTTTTTAATATAAAATCATATCAATATGAACTATAGGGATGTAAAAAAGTTTAGCTGCATTTAATAGCAAATAGTGAGTATATAATTTTATTTTAAGAAGGTTGTTCATGGATGAAAGCTATGTATACATACATACGCACACTCTGACGTGTGGGGTAGTGTACGCCCTGTAGCTGGAGATGGTGGTTGGGCCAAGTTAGTTTTCCTTAGGTAAAATCAAAATCTACTTTTAGACAAAGAAGTGGTAGTAGCTTTTCAGGTTGCTAGAGATAAAGGAAGACATTTTAGAAAGAATGGCAGAAGGAAAATGTGAGGTAATAGAATTTAAAAAACTAAATATTTTATTCTTGGAAATGAGGGAGAGCTTTGTTGTTTCACTGAGAAAGGCAAAAAGATAGGTATGAGTAGGACTCAAATATTAATTTTTGTCAAAGGTCATTTTGGGAAGAATCTAGTAGCACAGTGCTTTGTCTCCTCCCGAGGTCATGGTAAGTAGCTGGGCTGGAGGAAGGAACCAGTATTTTTAAACAAGTACTTATTGGGATTCTGATGCAAGTGATGTGCAGATTACATTTTTTAAAGCCAGGAGTATATTTTAGATAAGAAGGAGAGAAATTATAAGAGCTTGTACATTTTTTCTATAAAGTAGAAAAAAATGTATTGTGCCTATCATGATAGTTTCATGAGTGATACTTAAGACTTTGGAAAAATAGAAGAAATTTTGTGTTTCATATTTTCTTTTCTTGTGGAATGAAATACTGGCCATTTGCAACAACATCGATGGATACTGAGAATGTCATGCTAAAAGAAATAAGTCAGACAGAAAAATGTCAAAGACCATATATGATTTCATTCATATATGGGATACAAAACTGAAAGCAACAAATGAACAAATAAGAAAAACAAACAAAACTCATAGGCACAAACAACAGGATGGTGGTTACCAGAGGGAAGGGGGGTGGGGTGGTAGTGAAGGGTAAAGGGATCCAATACACGGTGACAGAAGATTAGACTTTGGGCGGTGGGCTCGCACCGTGATATACAGACGGTGTGTCATAGAATTGAACACTTGAAACCTATAACATTTTATTAACCAATGTCACCCCAATGAATTTAATGAATAAGAATGAATAGAGAGCTGAAGAAAAGAGTTTTGTAACCCCTGTGTGAGGAAATTCATAAGATGTATGTAAGCTTTGGTCGGATTTGTAGCAGCAGGAGACAAGGCGGGTTCCGTTTCTCGAGCAATAGGCTGCAGTCTAGAGCCAGCCATGTGGCAGAAAGCATGATAATTTAGCCTAAGGGTGTTTTCAGACTATAGTTATGCAAAAGTGACTTTTGAATATCAGATGACCTATCTTAAAGACATATAAAACAAAATAAGATGATTTACATCTTTTTAACTTAAACTTGTTTATATATGCCCTTAATGTATACTTTGAGCTGCAAACTATGTAAATTGTAAATAGTAATGACTATGTAGTGGTCTCAACATGGACTTCACAAATTCAATGTTGAGGTTTATCCCCTAAGGATTAGAAAAAAAAAGAAGTACTTAGAGGAAATACTGGGAACACAAATCCATATTTACAATATTTATAAAATAAATGTGAAAGGCAAAAGAAAACTTTGGTAATGTAGCCTTTCATTCTTTTTTTTTTAATTAATTTATTTTTTAAAATTATTTATTTATTTATTTTTAGACAGAAGGGAAGGGAGAGAAAAAGAGAGGGAGAGAAACATCAATGTGTGGTTGCCTCTCACTTGGCCCCCACCAGGGACCTAGCCTGCAACCCAGGCACGTGCCCCGACTGGGAATCAAACTGGTGACCCTTTAGTTCACAGCCTGCGTTCAATCCACTGAGCTATACCAGCCAGGGCTCATTCTTAATCATGATTTAAGGATTGAACTAAGCGCTATGAGACAGGCAATAGGGAACAGGATGATGCCTTGTGCAGACCACAGCTTTGCCTTTGGAAAGCCCTGCTCTGTGCTTAACTAGATACAAGACTTTGACTGAGTTTTGGAGCCTCTTCTTTACTGTGAAATGAAGATGATAAACTTTTACACACGAGGTCACATTTGTAAAGTGTCTAGAATTGTTCTTTCCACACTTTCTAACACTAAAGTAATAAAGTCTGAGGATGTACTTAAGGAAAAAAGAGAATTAGTTGCTCTTTTGAAAATAAGATTACCAGGAGAATAAGAAAATGTAATTGCTGACCAGCAGCTAGAATCCAAACAATTTAAAAAGGTGTGGCATAATAAAGTAACATGCACATAAGAAAAGCTTAGTGTGTTACATTTTTAATTGTATTGCCATGATAGCCTACTAAAAAGTTTATATACATGCAATTATAGAAAATGTTGATGGTACCAAAACTATAATGACAGTGTAAATATAGAAACACTGTAAGAAATGTGGACTATGTATGCCATTTGGTTTTAATGTTTATTTGATCTAATGTGGATAATTTAATTCCATTGTCACTTACTTGAACATTTCTCACTGAACTATGGGGGAGTGATACACTTACAGTGAAACAATTAATAATGTTTTTATATTATAACAAAGGGATTTTATAACCCTTGATATATTTTTAAAGAGGCAAAATATCAGAATCTTTTTATCCTATAGTTATATTTATTAAGTGTATCTTTTTTGTTCTTGTTATGTAGCCTTTGTATATAAATATGGAGGAAGGGAATACATAAATTCCTAATTATTCAAGAGGCTTTTATTTTTTATTTATTTTACCTTATAACTTCATCTTTGTTGATTGATTCAGTTTCTGTCATCTGAATGACTATCCCTAATTGAGGCCCCCAAAACAATAGTAATGGAAACCTGATTGTAGTCCTATATTTAAATTAAGAGTCTCCTTTTCTTCAACATGTTTGAGATTATCAACCATCAAATGATGAACAGGTATTGATAAATTTTTAATGATTGTGAATACTTAGTCCCTGAGAACAAAATTGATTTAAATATAGTGCATTGTATAATGGATGGAATCTAGGACTGATTTGCTTTCAGAGCATAGGTAGAAGATTTATTAATGAGAATAGATAGCTGGAATATAATTATAAATGACAATGGCAGTGATTACTTGCAATTTACCAAGAACTTCATGTACATGTATCATGCAACATAAGCATTTTTATTCTTAGGAATCAATGAAGCCAGTTAACTTGTTAAACATGAACAGCAAGTGCAGAAAGGAATTCAAATTCTCTCCAAGACTCCAATTTCAAAGTCCTTGCTTTTGCCACTCTGCTTACATATTATACTTCAGATTTAAAGAATATGTATCTAGTGATGGGTAGTGTACTGAAAGATACTGGCCTAAGCCCATTTACTCTAATGAAGTTAAGTTTTATTTAACTTATTTTATTTTATTTTTTTTAAGATTTTATTTTTATTTATTTTTAGAGAGAGGGAAAGGGAAGGAGACAGAGAGGGAGAGAAACAGCAATGTATGGTTGCCTCTCACATGGCCCTCACGGGGACCTGGCCTGCAACCCAGGCATGTGCCCTGACTGGGAATCGAACCGGGACCCTTTGATTCCCAGCCCGCGCTCAATCCACTGAGCTACACCAGCCAGGGCTTTATTTAACTTATTTTAAAGAAGGGGAAACTGAGATTCAGGAAGCTCAATTCACTTTCTCAAACTCACATAATTGTTAAACATGAGATAATTTAGTTTATGCTGGACCAAGATTGAGAAGTATAATTTATTAGAATTCACACAGAATAATTAAGCTTGCATACTCATACTAATTTTATTAATTTGAGTTTTTATAATTCTGAGATCTAGTAATTACTAAACAAAAGTGTCAATATATGTGAGAAAAGATTTGGCCACTCTCATGTGAAAACCACACTGTGGCTCCAACGTTAGAATGTTCAAATAAATTACAAGCAAAATTATTTTAAAAAACAATAATCCATTATAAGACCATATCATTTTTTAATTTAAACCCTCAAATATTTTATTTTTTGAACATAAAGAGAATTTAGGGAATGTTATATATGTTATATATATTGCTGTAAGAATTAATAACTATAATAAACAGAAAAATGATTAGTCAATGATCTATGAAACAGTGCTGAGCTGAATCAGGAGTTCTTGTTTTGCATACTTTATTATGTTTCAATCAAAGTCTTTGCCGAAAATAAATATTTTAAACATGACCTTCAGACTTAATAGTATTTTCTGCACTTCATACAATTATACTCTTAGTTTATAAAAGTATGTTCCCAAAAAGTCACATGCGAAACAAAACTTGTAATTTATAATTTAAAAGATGCTGAGGAAATGTGCTAGTTTAAGGAAAGCTCAGATGAATATATATATATATTTTTAAGATTTTTATTTATTTTCAGAGAGAGGAGAAGGGAGGGAGAAAGAACAATGTATGGTTGCCTCTCACATGGCCCTCACTGGGGACCTGGCCTGCAACCCAGGCATGTGCCCTGACTGGGAATCGAACCGGGACCCTCTGGTTCCCAGCCCGCGCTCAATCCACTGAGCTACACCAGCCGGGCTTCAGATGAATATTTTTTAAGTATAAATAAAACTGTTTGCATATGGAATTGCTTACATGTTTTCTTAAAGTGGATAACGTGTGAAGAGGTTCTGGGGAGTTTTGTTTTCCTGACCCCTGTCTTCCTCCTCCTCCCTGTTCTCACTCCGCTCTCTGGCCCCTCCTCCTGCCACTCCTGTCCACACCGTCTGCGTCGCCGTCTGTTGAGCACATGTATGACTAGGCCTTCGTGTTAGATGCTGCATTAATAAACTATAACATATTAGTCCTCGTTTCCAAGAAATTCTGTGATTATATTTTGGGTTAAAAAGATATATTTCCCCCTGGGTTGGTTAAAATATTTATTACTACCTTATCTAGTTCCAAGCTTGTTTGAATTTTAGTACTTAAGGTATAATTATTAGACTATTTAAAACTGTAATAAGACAACAATAACAGTAAATCTTCATGTTACAACTGTAGTGTTGCAGGCATACTTGTAAGTACGCTTTACAGATTAAATCATTCAATCTTGTAGCATGGTAGTTACCACTAACATTCCTGTTTTACGGATGACAATTCTGAGACAAGAAGAGTTGTGTGACTTGCCTTCATCATTTCTATTATAGGTCTTACTCCAACACCTTGCCCTACAACTCCCAATCCCTAGCCACTGTGCTTACCAGGTTCTCAGTTCACAAGTGGGAATTCCCTCTGATGTGCTATAGATTTTGTATGCCCTCATTGGAGTAAAGCTCTAAAAGGTACTCTGTCTTCTAGACGTTTAATCCCGAAGTGAACTACATCCCACCCCCATCTCATCTGCTGGTGCTTCACTGGTGCTGAGAAATGGCAAATCACTTTCATTTCCACTTCCTTGAGGACCAAGAAATCCAACCATCCACATGACAGGCCAAGAATTCCCAAGGTGTCCCCCTTCTCACCCATTGTCCCACCCGCTGCTGGGTAGCTGGAGCTCCTCATTATCGCATTTCTTATTCGTGTCCACTTTTTTTAGCTGCATCCCAAAACCACCCCACATTGTCTATCAGACCAGGCCTATGGCAAGTTCACTCACAATGGCACTTCTGTTTCTTGCTCCTTTACTCTATCCATTGCGCTTCCGACAACAGGAACCAGGCGATAGCTGAGTACCTTCTAAAAAAGGCTTGAGCCAATCAGTCAAGAATGGCTCAGGTTCTGGGTTCTGCCACTTACTAGCAGGTTCACCTCTCTGAGCCTCAGTTTTCTCATCTGTAAATTGGGGATCATTTGTTCCCCACCCAGCATACATGGGGATGTGGGCAGGTGATGCATACCAGTACCCAGCATTCCGGGCATACAGTCCTTTCCACTTCCGCTCAAACCTGTCTTTCCTGCAGCAGGTTCATATGCCTGTGTCACACCCCATCAGCCATCCCACCTCATGTACCCCGGGGGACATCTAGAAGACATGTATGTACCTCCTAGTGTTTAAATGCCGTACCTACTACCCTGGCTCTACACATCTCACTTTGGGCACTGTACCCCCAAGAGTCCAGGACACCCCTCCTCTATTCCCTCAGAACCCTCTATAGGCTCTGCTCTCACAATTTGGTCTGGGATATTTCTCCTACTGTTTCACCGCTGGCTAAAATCCCACTGCACCTGGCATCACACCTTCTCTAGTCCAAAGCATTATTCTTAGTCCACACCTTGAACATGACCCATCACCCACCCAGAGCCCACATTTGGAGCACCATTATCCCCTCTGATACCATAGTTGAGGAAATTTATCTGTATTTTCCTTCTAGTATGAACGCATGGTCTTCAGCTAGAAGATTTGTCCTAATGGCTATTGTATATTCCATGCCAGGCAAAGGTTTAAAAAAATACAATTATCTGAATTTTCCTGATAGAGTATTAACATTTAAATTACAAACAAAATAATACCTTAATACAATGAATGGAATAATGGACTGGCTTAGGAAGCTACAGTCAAATCTTGTCATTTCTTGATTTCCCATGCTCTCATCTTGGGTACGTTATTCAGATCTGTTAGTTTATTCCTTCATGGGACAAGTATGCTGAATTACCTGACAAATAATTCTATATCTTCCTTTTATAACCTTAAATTTTAATTACGGTGCTTAGTTTGTCTTCTGAATAAGAAGAGGAGCTACAAAAAATACAATGTAGATATAGTCTGTTTTTTATCACATCGGCACCTGAAATTACCAGACGGAAATTATGGCATGTAAGTATTTCACCAAAAACTTCATCCACAACCAAATATAAATGAAATAAATTGCAGAGGATATTATGTAATAATTACTAGCTCCATATTCACGTGTGAGCAAGCTGCCTCATTATTTCAAGAAAGAAATTGGTGACAGAATTTTCCATTCCAACTCCTTGTTATTTGATTTCTTATTTAGGTTTCCATAGGAGACACAAAGTGTCCCTACTGAAAAGGTCCTCCTTACTCCCTTGTTTAAAACAGTCTTGCACTAGATTTTGGAAACCTGAATTGTATTTATTGACCTCAGTCATGTCTCAGATTTAAAGCAAAATTGGGCTATAACAGGAATAGAATCAGGTTTCTTCTGAGGCTAGCAGCACATGTGGAGAATGAAAAAGGGTTATGACTGCTTTTCGAAGTTGCACGTGATGTACACCTCTAAGTCATCTTTATCACTGCTGCGAGCATCGGAACTCTTTCACATGCTAGAAATACAATCTAAAAGAAGGGAAGCCTACATTCAATATTTTTAAAGCCTTGTATTTTATCCATGTTTTATTAGCAAGAAGATTATCGATAAACCAGGACACTTTTTAATTGGTTTAATATTTAGTGGGCTCAAATTTATCTATTGAAATTTAAAAAGTCTGACACACACACACACACACACATATAGTACCTTGACTACCACCTGTGTATATATATATATATATATATATATATATATATATATATATATATACACACACACTGCTCTGAAAAATGATTAAAATGACTATTTCAAAATATGAAATACAAGGTTTGCATTAGTATGAGATAGAGTACCAGGAAACAGTTTTCCATCAGTCTGTGATATTTTTGCATGGATTGTGAGCAGAGGCAGTTTTTGTTCTGGATTCTATTTGTGAGAAAATCTGTGGATACAACGTCTGAAAATAGAAAGAGTGTCTCCCAGGAAAATAGAGTTCAGGTGTGTTTGCTGTCTGCGGCATTCACCCAGGCCCCCCTGCATGGCTCCCATGGGGCTTAGGGGACAAGGGGAACTGACACAGGAGCGAAGCTCATGCTGCCTGCTGTACTGTGAGTAATAGACCTTTGTCTCTGATCCAGGAATCTCATGTCTTCTGACAGCTTCCGCAAAACTTACTTATTAGCCTGTAAGTACGAAGATATATCAGGTAATCCACAGTTCTTGATAGCTTGCACTGAATTTAATTCAGCAAATTAACCACTTGATATATCAAGGTTGAATTTAATTTTTATAACTATCTTTAAATAAAATTTTTGCTGTCTAATCCATGAAATAAATAATTTAAGTGTTTAAGTGGATTTGTTGGTTTTAAAACGAGACTGCTGCAGCATAACATTATATAATATGTCAAATAAACAAAAACTTCCAGAGAAAATTCTTTCCCCTAAAAATGCCTGAGGATTCAAAATTGCCACACTTAATGATGCATTACTTAATAAGAGGTCTAGACAAAGGTAAAAAAATGAAATTTTAAGCATTATATATCTTTAAAATGTTTATAATAAATATTTTTTCAACTAAATGCTTGAGAGCTTTAAAAAGGAGTAGTTATAATTCGCTATTTTATGAACTCATTCCAACACCCAGTGCGCACTTCCTGCACTGAGGCACTGTGCTGCAGGAGGGGGATCCCACAGCGAACCACACAGCATCTGCCTTCATGGATAAGGCTATGGATCCAGACAAGTAAAAATAGTCACACGAAATTTAAAACCTAATGGCAATTACAAGTGACCCTTAAACAAGAAAAATTTGAACTGCCTGGGTCCACTTATAAACAGAGCATTTTTCAACAAATACCTGTGCTGTTTTCAGTCTGCATTTGTGAGTCACTGTACCACATGTTTTTTTGCCTATGAATGTTAACCTAAGGTGTGAAGTATATTTAAAGGATATGTACTACTACCGCTTATCGAGGCATTGTAGTATATCCACTCCAGAGACCTATTATATTATGATTTCAAAATCATAGTCATGACTCTTTATCCCTTTTTATGAATTTAGAAATGAGTAGAAAATTTCCAAATTATAAAATACAGCCTATTTCCAGTTACTCGTTTCTTTCCTGTTTATCTCTGAATAAGAAACTATTATCTGAACAATAAAGCTATCTGAGCCTGGGTAGCCCAGAGAAAAGAGATCCTTGGCAAGGCAATCCTTCCAGGGAGAAGTAAGAATATCCAGCTTCACTTACAAAAGAACTTCAGACCATCTCAAGTTTACCAACTACATGAAAAATATATGGTTGTTGATGTTGAGATGACTATTACAAGTAATTGTAAAATTTTGGTCTTTATGACTTCAACAAATTTACTCCCATTTGGAAATCTGCAATGCACGCAAAATTAGATGTGCCAATATACAAACTGTTAATTCTTTGTCATTAAGGACATTGCATCTCACATTCTAATTGCAATTTACAAAGTGCTTTCCAAAACATCACTTTATTTTTTTCCTTACACCTACTTGTGAGGTAAAGCAAATGTTTTTATTCCCATTTTGTACATATTTGGAAATTGCAGCTTAAAAAGAGGATACAACTTTCTCAAGTTTTCAAAACCTATTGGTGACAAAGAGAGGTTTCAAATGCAAGTCTCTATTTTTCAAAAACTTGAGGACCTAAATAAAAAGTTGTATATGCAGTGTAATAAATTTAACAAAAGCAACAACAAGGCTTCTCTAAGAAGCACAGGTTTGATAGGGAAAGTGTTATGCACGTGTAGGTATATAATATCATTCAACATAGCTGAAGGAAACAGAAAGAATAAGTAGAAAGAAAAATAAACTTTTAAAGGTAAATAATAAGCATCTTATGAATACTGGAAATATCTATTGTTCTACATGTGCATGTGATGGGTTTGCAAGTTGAAAATTATTTAAGATTAGTAGCAGAATAAAAATCAGCTGGCTTTATTCAAGGTCAATGATATATTTTCTTTTGTAATTAGTTAAAAAGAAGTTATCCCTCCACATAGGACATCTGAAAAGACATCTATGCAGCCTTTGCCTGGGATTCCCAGTGGCTGGCAAAGATGGGGTATCTTCTTTTTTCACCATCTTCTGAAAAAATAAATTGTACTAGAGAAGGTTTTTAATGGTCTTCATTTTTACAATTCTTATTTGTTCTTATCTCAGAAACAGCATAGATGTAAAAAGGAGTCATTGTTTTGGGACATAATATATATTTTAGCTGTGGTGCATGCAATTAGCAGAACAATACTCCCAGTTCTCTCCCGACGTAAATGATAGCTGAGCCAACAAAGGTGCATCATCTAGCGGCATACAGAAGACAGATTTGTAAAATGTTTCATATAAACTAAATCTCTTGACTAAACATCAAGTCACAGATTCTTTCCCCAAGTTTTCAGAATGGTTCAGGACAGAGGGCTGTTGAGTGTTGTGCATCTATTCATCTCTATTGCTTAATTGACAGAACCATCAAACATAGCATATTGCTTTACAGCAACCTGGGGGTCAGCGCGCTTAGAGAAGCAGTCAGCATGGCTACGTCTATTAAACTATTACCTTTTTATTAAACTTTTTTCAAATGAGTTTTAAAACATTTTATTTAACTCTTGCAGCATCTCTTCATAAGGAAATCAGATCACTGATTGAATAATTATTATACATTGAGCTCTTGTTTTTTAATCAATTATATCATTTGATGGACTCAACATTCATAGATTTTATATTTAAGCTTTTGACTCTTCCCAAGTAACCCTAAAAGTTTATGGTATACAATATTCTGTATTTTGGTTGTAATGCAATTTAAATTCACAATCTCTCATTGCTGGCATGAAGAAAATTGCTCTCTAGCTATTGAGAAAACCAGGTGACCAGCTTATATAAGAATCTCAGTGTGGTTTCTTTAGTTCTCAATTCAGTTTACCTATGCAGTAACTTCAGTGAAGTGCTAGGAACAGTGTTTCTTAAGAAAACAAAACAAAGTAAAATAATTGTTTTATGCACTCATCTACTGATGGACCCTTGGGCTGCTTCCATATCTTGGCAATTGTAAATAATGCTGCAGTGAACATAGGGGTGATTATATTCTTTCAAATTAGTGCACTGAGTTTCTTTAGAAATATTCCCAGAAGTGGGATAGCTGGGTCAAAAGGCAGTTCCATTTCTAATTTTTTTGAGGTATCTCTATACTGCTTTCCACAGTGGCTGCGCCAGTCTGCATTCCCACCAACAGTGTATTAGTGCACTAGGGTTCTTCTTTCTCCGTATCCTCGCCAGCACTTGTTGTTTGTTGATTTATTGATGATGGCCATTCTAACAGGTGTGAGATGATATCTCATTGTGGTTTTAATTTGCATTTCGCTGATGATTAGTGACATTGAATGTCTTTTCATTGCCCATCTGTGTATACTCTTTGGAGGAGTGTCTATTCAAGTCCTTTGTCCATTTTTTCATGGGGTTGTTTGTTTTTTGGTGTTGAGTTTTGTAGGTTCTTTATCAGTTTTGGATATTGGCTCCTGAATGATATACTTGCCTTCTGCAGGGTCCCAGAGCTCTTCTAACTCCAGGCTGATCATTCATGGATGTAATGCAGGGTAGATTTTTGCACATTATTTGCTGAATTGATCCATACATTTTAAAATATCTATCAATGGATATTAAACGCAAGTAAACATTAAATTCAACCCAAAAAGATAATGAAAAGATAATTGTCAGAATTACATTGAAAGTAAGAAACAAATGCTATTGGAAAAAATTATTAGAAATGAATATTATTTAATTCAAATGTCAAGGGATGATAAGTTTTAGCATTTCAATATATCATAGCATCAGACCTGGCTGGTGTAGCTCAGTGGATTGAGTGCAGGCTGGGAACGGAAGGGTCGCCAGTTCGATTCCCAGTCAGGGCACATGCCTGGGTTGTGGGCCAGGTCCCTGGTGAGGGCCATGTCAGAGGCAACCATACATTGCTGTTTCTCTCCCTCTCTGTCTACCTCTCTTCCCCTCTCTCTAAAACTAAAAACAAAAACAAAAACAAAAAAAAACAAATATATATATATATATATATATATATATATATATCATAGCATCAGAATGATTATTTTCTTTTAAAATTATAGTTGTTATATATACACACTCATAGAATTAAGTTATTGATTGATTGATTGACAGATTGATTTTTGCAATAAGGCTATAGATGACTGAGTAATTCAAATTCTCTTAGCCAGGCAAAACATACTTTATGCTGGAGAATTGACATTGAAATTTTACTTCTCTGACTTTTATTAACCTCTGTGACAGAACATTCATTCCTCTAAATTACACACAATTTTTTCAGGTATTTGGTATCTCTACTCTGATTATACCTGTTATCAAAAATCAGGGAAATTTCCCATTTTTTAAAAGATGATTATGTACTTTTCTCTGACAACCTGACATTTCTTCTTATCTTTTGTCTTCAGCAGGATGAATACATTTCTAGAATGATTTTTAATGTTTCTTTTGGAAGACTCTATACATTTGCAAATATTTTTCTCTCCATTCTTCCATTTTTTTTCCTTCTAGGATTCTAATTACATTAAAATATGTTTTAAATTACTGATTTTGACCTACATGTCTTGGATTCTGCTTTTTTCCCCACTAATTTCAACTTTGTAGTTCCATTTAAGTAATATCTATGGACCTATATTCTAGGTCACTGAGTCTGCCCTTGCATGTGCCAAGTCTATTGATGCTAAAGGCATTCTTTCTGTTACTATGGGTGTGTTTAAATGTATTTCCAGCGTGTCCTTTGACACTTCCTTATTGTTTCTGTTTCTCTGCTGAAATTACCCATCTATTTATGAATGTCTTCAAGTTTTTCCACCAGAGCCTGGGACATATTAATTATAGTTATTTTAAATCTACTGTATGACTTTTCTACCAACAGATTTATATTTGGAATTAGTTCTATTGATTGTTTTGTCTCTCAACAGTAGATCACTATCCCTTTCCATTTTGTGTGTCGCATAATTTTTCATTGAAGTCTACATATTCTATGTAAAATACTAGAGAATGAGGTAAACAGTATTTATGCCTGAAAATAGGCATGCCCCTTCTTCTGTGGAGCCTTTATTGAGGGTTGTGCTGTTTCAGTTTTGTTAGTTGCTGTGATTACCTTCAATGCACCACCAACTTCAAATTCCTCTAGTGACACCTTGTGGTTAGAGTTGCAGGTAGATTCTCATTTGTTCATGGTGTAACCTCAGTTGTAGGCTTTCCCTGTGAGCCTGTTCCTCAGAGAGCCTGTCTCCCCACGCTCTTGTCTTGCACTACTGGCAGTGGGCTGTTGCTTGTTTCCTGGTGCTTGTTAGCCAGGGCAATGAGGAGCAAGGGAGCATCCCACCTTTTCCTCATCGTCCTCAGCCTCAGGCAATTCAGGTATCTCGGTTTTTAGAGCTGAGCTTTCTCAGTGACCCTGCCTTTCCCCAGTGGTCAAGGACCTGTGATTTTGTAGAACTAGGAGGGTTTCTTGCCTCCTTTTCCCAGCCCACATGAGTTTTCATCCACACAGAGTGACAGAATTTGCTACCTTTCCTAAGCAGTGTAAGCGTTTATTTCACCAGGGAGAAGAGTCCAGGTAAGAACTGTTTTTTTGTTTTTACTTCAGCAGCAGTGTAGGTCCACAGCAAGGGAACTGCACAATGAGGGATGCTTCCTCTGATCTCCCCTCTCCCGGGCTTTCTCATGAGCAAACATTGAAACAAGGTCCGTGGAGAAGAGGCTCCCACGACTCTATACCCTCATACCTGTACATGTTCAGCTTTCACCAGTTCGTTATAAAGTTCGTTGATTTCATTTTATACGTGTTTGTATGGCAGCCTAGTTTGTTTACAGTGCACCAATATTACTGAGTGCTTGTCTGTGCTACTGGCCTGCCTCTTTCTGGAGGCCTGCTCCACCTGTCCTCAGGTTTTACATGGATCGGTTGCCCTTTGAAGCCAGCACTCTGATGGGTTCAAGCTCAGGATGGTTTTGCTGATGGTCCAGCCTGTTGTTTGGGTGGGTGTGACACTCTTTCTATCAATCTATCCTAAAATGGAGCCAAAACTCTGTAATACACATTAATTCACTGATTATATACGTTATCAGGTTTTGAAGTAACTTTGGGTATTATATAATTAATACTTTTGATGAAACCGTGCCCTAGATGGTATGGCTCAGTGGATTGAGTGCTGGCCTGTGAACCCAAGTGTCACAGCTTCAATTCCCGGTGAGGGCACATGCCAGGGTTGCAGGCCGGGTCCCTAATGAGGGGCATGTGAAAGGCAACCACACATTGATGTTTCTCTCCCTCTCCTTTTCCCTCACTTCCCCTCTCTCTGAAAATAAATAAAATCTTTAAAAAAAATTTTTTTATGAAACCAAAATAAGGATTCTCTTTCAAAATATGCCAAAATATAATTCAATATCTAAATGGTATTTATTTTCATTACATTTTTAAGAAGTACAATTCTAGTTTTTAGAGTAATAACAAAGTGACTTGGGACTTTCTACATATACTCAAAAGCTATGTATTTTGACATACATGATTTAAAGGCTAGTATGATTTTTAACTAGTTTTTATATTTCAATATTATACATCCCAAGGGTATATGTAAGCACAATTTAGAGTAAGATAATGCACTAATAACTATAGACTCAGTAACTATTTTGAAACCATAGCATCGACAAAAAATGTGAAGCTTCTTATAGACTCCTCTTTATTATAGCCTCCTCCTTCTTTAGACATAATCCTGCTGTGATTTATAGATTTACCGATTTTTGCTGGGGTTTTTTTGTTTTTTATCATAAATTTATGTAATGTACATATACATAAAACCTATAGTTTATTTTTTCCTATTTTTTAACTTTATATAAATTGAGTCATATTATATATATACACACACATATAGACATATATGCATATGTGTGTTTAGATAAAATATATTTGGCATTGTGTTTGCAGATTCATTCTTGTTGATGTCAGTATCTACAAAGTATGGACTTTCGGAAGATGGACTCTAGAGCCAGACGACCTGGCTTTGAGTGTTAGATCATTAACTTAATAGCCTTTATACATAAGTTAATCGACCTTTCTCATTTCTGTTTCTTTGTTTGTAAGACATGGTATTTTGAAAATATAAAGAATTAGTATAGTCAAGGGCAATTCAAGGTGTATGGATCTTGAAAATTTTAAAGCACCTACACTTTGAAGGTGCTTTATTTAAGAAATAGTCACGCATTATAAATAACAATTAGATAAAAATTGGGTATTTGTTACAATAAGAAATCACAGAGAGTTGTAAATATATTTGTAAATACTACATAAATATAAGACCATATATATACGCATACACATTGCAGGGCTGCTTTCAGATTTTAAGGAGATATGCAACTTAAACTTTATCAGCTTCGTGGCAAATCTGATTCTGCACATGTGTAAAATACTTCAAATGCTAGATCTGTTATTTTTAATGATTGATTAAATATCAAGTAAATAGACAGCTGAGAAACTTCCATAGGTTTTAGAAAAACCACATAAATATGAGATAACAGTACTTTTGTCCATTTCAGTATGTAGATGTTTGATTAAATTACTTTTATTGCTATTTTATGAAAATACATTTTTACACATAAAAAGCTAGGAAAAAAGTTTCACAATGATATTACAAATTAAAAGCATACTAGCATGTTCAAAACTAGAAAGGAAATTAATTCCAGTTCATAACAAAACAATGTACACCACACAGAAACCCTCATTTAAAGATAGTAATACTGGTACCATAGAATTTAGAACTACAAGAGGGACCGTAGCATGAAATAGGAAAGGAAACATATATCTAAAATTTACCATTTCTAATGGACAGGACATACCTTTCGGATTGGCACAAACGCTTGTGGTTAAACAAAGCCCTGAGCTCAGCTATGGTTTTAGTATAATCATAATTGAAGTTCACTGCCTCGTATGTGCTGATTGATCAGTGCTCATCATATATAGGTTGTTAAATGTTTTGATTATTACTCTTATATGATTCATTACAATCAATAGTAGCTATAACATTTTCAAAATTGTAGAAATGTGCTACAGATTTTTTCCCCACAGTTCCTCCTTGAACTGCTTTGAAAATAATATAAGCAATCAGCTCAACAAAATAAATGGTTTTAAGTTTTTCTATCGACTTTCCAGACATCACTGCCTTGAGGCAACTTTTTAATGGTGTAGGAGCTCATAAAGATTTAATTGGGAAAGAAATATTTATGGAGCGTCTATTGGCAGCGAGATTATAAAGGTGTGATGGGAGTTCAGTATAAGTATAAGGTTTTGTCCTGAATGCAGGAGGGTCTGGTATAATGTAACATAAACGACAGAAGTGTATTCTCATAGTTCTAAGGCTGAGAATTCCAAGGTCAAGATGCCAGCACATTAATGTTCTGGCGAGAGTCCTCTTCCTGGTTTATAGTTGGTGCCTTCTCCCTGTGTCCTCAGATGGTGAAAGGGTAAGGGGTCTCTGTGGGGTCTCAATTAAAAGAGCACTAATTTCATTTAGGAAGGCTCCACCCTCATGACCCAATCACCTCCCAAAGGCTCCATTTCCTAATGCCATCGCATTGGGCATTAGGATTTCAACTAATGATTTGGGGAGAAAATACAATCAGACCATAACAGGGGTGATTTCAAATTTCATATAAGCATACTTCATTTTCTTATATATAAAATGGGACTAATAGTAATGCATTTTGAAAAGGTTGTTTAAAGGATGAGCTCTGATAATTTATTTAGATTATTTGCCATAGTGCTTGGCATATTTAAATGCTCAATAAATATTTATTGGGTTTTATTTTAAGTAGTGAAGAGATCCGTGCTTTATTCAAAGTGGTGAGGGAATATTAGTCTTGCTTATTCAGAAAAGCTGTCTGAAAAGGTGATTATAAAGTTGTATATTGAGAGAAATTGAGCTGCAAGATATTGCTTTCATTTAGAATAAAGAGGAAAGCATTAATAAAGATACACAGATTAGAAGAGGTCATGCCCATATGGGAATTTAGAGAATATTCTAAATAAAAAGAATTTCATGTTGCAGAATAGCACAGATAGCAGGAAGATACTTAAAATAAATAGTCTCAAGATTATATTCTAGGACAATTTTCACATTGTTGGGTGAAGAAATCTTTATTATAATAAATAGGGAAAACCATGCTTCTAGGTAGCCGTGTAGAGCAACACAGATTTATTTCAGATATTACGAAGATTTAAAAAGGATTTCCTGAAAATCTACTTTAAAAGACCTACTTCCAGTTTGGCATACAGGAATGTGAATGTAATTGCAAATATCAAATATACTTTGGGTCTGTACAAGTATTTCCAATTATACTTGTCCAGTGAAGGGGTTCATGTCTGTTCTGGCCCTGGTTTGCTCTGCTTGTGAGGAGTCCTCCTTGTATGGGCATGCCTTGTGTGCCTGTCTACCTTAGGCACCCTGGATGTATCACTTTATATTTTAGGTAATCAGTAATTATTTTGAGCTCATAATGTTTCTTAAAATATTTTTAACTCTGATCTTTTGGAATTGATTTCTACAGAAGTTTCGCTTTCCAACATCATGCCCTACCACATGTCAACTCTTTGCCTTAGTGTTCACCCGAGACAGCTCAGGTCTTCCCGTTTGGTTATTTCCCTTCTCTAACCTAAGTGGGTGGCCCTGTAAACAGTGTTCTCAGTGGTAGCCTGCGGTCATGCAGGGAGTTTTCTCTCACCTTCGTGTTGCACAGCTTCTTTGCTGGGGGCCGAGCTCCAGATCCGCTCCTGTGGTGCAGGCCATGAAGTTTTCCCTGCACCTCCAGGAAGGCTTTTGCTGGTTGCTGTAGAAATGGGGCATGATTAATCTTACATAAAATGATGTGAGGAAGTTTATTTTATTTGATAGTTATTAAGTAAATGTTATTCTTCACTGAGTAATAAGATGGTCTGGGTATACAGTGTATCTCTCCTTCCCTCCTGCGCTCTCTCCTCTTTACTCTGACTCTCGGGCTCCCCCTTGTCCTCACCACCTTCACTTTCCCCTCCTCCTTCCCTCTCCTCCTCTTCCCCTCCTTTTCCTTCTTGTTTTTTGTTCTCCTGTTTCTCTTCCTCCTCTGATTCCATATTGTATTCTTATTCTTCTTTCCTCACCTCTCTCTCATTTCTTTCTCTCCTCTCCGTCTCTCCTCTTGACCAAGAGAACATTTCCGTTATTTTCACACTCAGATTTAAAAGCCCCATAGTAATTTTCTTGATTGCAATCAATCTGTAGTGAAAATCAGTTAGAGGAAAGCTATTTTTAACAGAAATGCACTTGGTATGAATACATTTAAATTTGAAACACATAAGGTATACTTATGTGAATATTGGTAAGTCACTGGGTACTATCATATTTTAAATATACAAAGATAAAAAAAAATCACAAATGGGGTGAAAAAGTTTTCATGACCAAATGATGCTGAAGAAATTACAGTTTAGGAAAAAAAATAATGCTCACTTTATAAACATATATTTATTTATAAATATATTTACTTATAAATATATATTTAAAGGAAGTTTTAAAGGATTAGATATAACTTTTACAAACATGAGATGAGAAGTCAATGTTGGGGAATATTTATGTTAAATCAATGAAAAAGGGCTTTCTAATTATACTTTCTAAGTATAAGAATAAAAAAATATGTCCAAACAAAAATATCCCACACAAAATTAAAAGAGGAGAAGTACATTTAAAAATTTGGGAATCTACATGAAAAATAGTAAACTCAAAATTTAAAAGTTGGAAAAGGAAATAAACAATTCTTAGAGGGTAAATAGTAGTAGTTACCAAAATATGAAAAAAAAGCATTTAATAATACTGATAAAAGATATAGAAAATTTTCTAATTACATGTTAAGAAGAGAGCTTGCAACAGCAGCCTCATGGTCATCTTTATTCTCTGCTACTGAGAAGAGGAAGGGATATAGTTGTTAAATTAATATTTTAAAATGCTTTTGTTATTAGATCCTAGGAGATTGATCCAGGTTTCTTCCTCTTCCACATGTACTTTGATTACATTTCTAGCCTCTTTTCTTCAGACCTTCTAGTGTATTTGACCTATTTTTTCTTGGGCCTTTTGTCTTGACTATCTTCTTTGTTCCCTTTTTCGGTCTTTACTTCTAGTCCAGTCTGTGATTGAGAAAAAGGCAGCATGGAGTGGAGGAGTATAGAGCACAGACTCTGGAGTAAGCCCACCTGCTATCTCATAGTGATTTTTATTTGCATTTCCCTAACGGCTAACAATGCTGAACATCTTTTTATGTGCTTATATTGCCCATTGTAAATCTTTTTGGAGAGATATCTATTCAAATCCTTTAGCTGTTTTAATTGTATTATTTGTGATTTTATTGCTCAATCGCATGGTTCATTATATATTCTGGATACGAGAAAAATGATTTGGAGCTATTTTTCCCATTCTGTATTGTTAATTTTTTTTTTTCATTTTCTTGATTGTGTCCTTTGTGGTGCAGTGTTTTCTAATTTTGATGAAGTATAATTAATCTATGTTTCTTTAGTTTGCTGTACATGGTCACTGAAATCTTTGCTCAGTTGTCGTAATGGTGAGTGAGTTTAGACAGAGATGTAATGAAATACCTTGAATCAGTGAGTCTTCCACACTTTGCTGGGGGGCTCTGTCTCTGTTTATTGTCATGCATTGAATGCTCCTACAAGCACTTATAAGCACTGCACATTTGTATGGTCCTCTAGATTCCCAGGGAAATACAAATCTTTTCAAATCTCCCAATGGACATCTCATTCCTGTTTTTTCTTTTAAATTTTTTGCTGTTGTGCCTATTGTTACCCACAACTCGTAAGCGCCTCCATGTAAGAAGCTGTTATGTTAAACTGTTTTTTTCCCCCAATAAAGTCCTTGTGGGTAGTTCTATTTACAAAGATGAGGGCTTGCAGGAGTTCCAAACTTCTTACCTCACGTGTCTGCTAGGATGTTGAGTTACAAAGCTGGTGGGTAAGGGCTTCCAAGGCAGCTGGGGAGAAATAATTGGCATACATACATGATAGTCGGATTTCCATGTACTGTGGAGTGATTGCTATGATAGATAGTATGTGGATTGGTGTGAGCTTTTGCCTATTTCCAGAGTTCTGAAAAAGTTGATTTTGACAATTTTACCTATATATTCCTTGCCTTTATGGAAGAGAAGATTTTTTTATCTTTACTCGTCCAAAGGTGCTTCTTGGATTTGATTTTGGCAAATAAGTGTGAGATTTTTTTTTCTTTTTTTCCAAAGAGTTATGCAATTGTCCCCATAGCTTTGAAATGTTATGGTAATATTTTCCTAATGTATTGATTGTTTCTGGGTTAAATAAATAATCCTGCTCTAGCAATGTGGCTTTAAGTTTAATGAGACCACACTGCTTTAATAATTTTTTCTGGGTAAATATATAATTAAGGGTTATAAAACTTGAACAATTACAAGTGTAAAGAATGTAATCAAGAGCTATTGTTTTAGCTACAAATAAGAAAAAAGTCATGGTATAGTTTTATTTAATTGAAAATGTGAACCAAATTAGAAAAAAATGTGGAAATTGAGTTTACACATAAACTCATATATTTCAAATAAATACTAAAAAGCTATGTTATGAGATTACACTTTTCAAACAAAATATGTCTTATAAAAATGATAATTACCAGCCTTGTAACTTCATAGGACTAACAATTATTATTTTGATCATTCAAAATGATATTTTACTCTATTCACTTTGCTCCTGAGTACTTTCTTTTAAAAAGTAACTTGTTAAAAAATAGATTAAAATACAAACAGCTCACTTTTCTTACTCTTACTTTTTTACTCTAGGACTTTGGAGATGATGGGTCCTTGTACATTACTAAGGTCACCACAACTCACATGGGCAATTACACGTGCTATGCTGATGGCTACGAACATATCTGTCAAACTCACATCTTTCAAGTGAACGGTAAGAATTGTGCTGTTGCTATAATTACTTTTACTTCACTGGATATTCAAACAATGTTATAGTTGACTGGAGAGACAAGGCTTTATTTTATTTTATTTATTTTATTTTTTAGTCTTGGGACTTATTGTTAATGTAAAAATATTTTTCAATTAAAAAATGTTTGAGTTGAGTAAATACTCTAAAGCTGTACCACTTTTCTCATCATGGAGCATTGCCAAACAACTCGTTCTAATTAAAAAATTAAAGTGCAGGAAATTGAAATTACTTTTAAGAATATCAACAAATAGGTAATCGTATCAATTTTAGAAACTGAAAAAAATATAAACATTTAAACATTCTATTCAGATCTATTTAGTTGGTCTTATTAATGATATAGAAAACTGTTTTTTTCCTACAGCAAATTTCATACTAATTTAATAGCTATGAACATTGGCCAAGTAAGCTGATATCATTCTTATAAGAGTTTTGTTTTACCTCTGAATTCAAATTTTTGTTATTTAGTTGAATTGATGATATATGATTACACATGTGATTAATACATACTGATTCATTTTCATACTAATATATATGTTAATTTACTTTGTGATTTACAAAAAGTAGGCAGAAAATGTGTTGACTTTCTGAAGGAACAGCAAGCTGGCTAATGTGGTTGGTGTGGATTAAGAAGAGAGCGGCAGGTATGAGTTTGGAGAGGGGGCCTGGTGTCCGATCTCCTGGAGCCCTGTGGACCTAAATATTTTGATTTCCATTCAAAGCGTAGTGGGAAGGGATCAAAGTGTTTAGTGTATGAAGTGATACATTAAAATGACTGGAAGAACTTAGATATGTTAAAAAAATAACTACGGTATTTAATAGTCCAAGGAAGAGATAACAGTGGCTTAAAATATTGTTTAATAGTGAAGATATAAAGAAGTGATCAGATTTGGAATATATTTTAAAAGTAGATCTGATGATATCGCTGAAGAAGGGCATGTGAGTATTGTTGTATGCCACGGACGCGAGGACAGACGCTGGAGACTTTTCAGGCTTAAAGATCTTACTTTATTGGCCAAGCTTTACCTGCGCAGGGGCGAACTCTCAGGGTGCCCAGAGGCACCGTACCCACAAAGGGCTGCAGACGAGAGTCGCGCCTAGCGCTTACAGCCGAGTCCTTATATAGAAGATTTGGCGCGAGCAAGCAAGCATTTTACAAAAGCAGACGTGGCAGTTAGCTATTAGCTTACAGAGACCACGCGCAGGAACAGGGTCGGGGGGCACAGCCGTTATGCTTGCCTAAGTGGAAAAATTTCAAAACTAAACAGATTATTATGAGCATATCTACCCAGGGGAGGACATTTGCACAAGGCAGGATGTTTGCTCACTGCTGTCCTTTTTCCTTGTCTCTCTTGTTAACCTCTGGGTTCCCCTTAGCTCTAGCAGTATTTTCCCATTCCTGTTGGCCCAAGTCATCCTGCTGGTTTCACCACCCGGGTCAGGCTTTCTAGGGTAGTGCTCAATTTTCCTTGTTCCTAACAGTATGAGAGAAAGAAGGTTAAAAAAGTTAACCGAAAGAATTTGAAGGATGCGTGGGAGTGAAACCAACTTTCCCCCTTTGCTCTCAACTCAACGTTTTCCTGGCTGGTCTAATAATCTAATAGACATAAGACAGAGTAGCAAGGAAAAATAATAGATATGTATGGGAATCTCACATACATGAGAAAGCCAGAGACTAGGTAAACGTTGAAGAGAGGTTCAGAGATAGAACAGGAACATCGGTGTATCAGACATCCTGAGCTAAGAATAATGGAAGGTGCCTTGTGGGCTTCAAAGTCCTTCCAGGATGCAAGGAGAACCAGCCTTCAGTAAACAGAAGTTTGCCCTGCCCTGTAGGTAGGTCAAAGGAAGTTATCTCTGATAATCTCCTAAGGGCAAGGCCTCTAATTTAAATTCTTCTAGGTAATTAAGAGAAGGGTGCAGAAGTTTCTCTGTTCGGCTGAAGTTGCCTTCAGCACAAACAATCTGCATATTGCAGAAGCTCACCTCAGGGTGACTTATTCCAACCCTGCTGAAGCATTTAGCTGTGATCATGATATAAACTACATTAGAGAAGAAGCGCCTTTGGAGATTGAGTGATATTAATATGTTTTGTTTTGTTTTGTATGGTTTTAACAATTTAACCTCAATACTGCTATCCAGATGGAGTCAACTATGCAAATTAATATATAAGTCTGGAGATTGGAAGACAGTGACAGGCCAAAGCTGTATATTTAGATAATATCAAAGTGCATAGACTTTATTTAAAGCCATGAATCTGAGCTTGAAGAGGCCACCTTAGGAATGAGTGTAGATGGCTATGAAGTTTGATACTTGGAGCTGAAATTAACAAGTGGAGAAAAGAAGACAGAATGAGCGTGCTGTAATGGGACATAGGTGTCCTGGAAATCAATTAAGAAAATGTTGGGGAAAAGGTTGAGAGTTGGGAGGTCATGGTGTGATTATTGTTGGCATTCAACAGAAGCCAATCTATGTTGAGTTTGGGTGCAAACCCAGTTGGCAAACAGACACAGCTAAAGGCCTGGTAATTGGTTTCCTGGACCCAATTACCACGTGTGTGGGAGGAGGATGTTCCCTACACATCAACAAGCAGCTCTTGGACACCTGCAGGATGTCCAAGAACTCCACTCAATTATGACACTATCTACCCAGAAATAGAATCAGATTCCACAGGTAAAGGGTTTAGTTCCCCATGACTACCGACACCTTCACACACACACATAAGTCAATTACCAACTTATTACAAAGGCTATTAGATGATACTAGAGGATATGGGTCAATAGTCAGGTGAAGAGATACAGAGGTTGCAGTCCCCAAAACAGAGCTTCTGCTCACCCAGAGCTTGGGGCTTGGCGTGGTGGTGCAGGGAAGCATTCTGGGTCCTTCCTGGAGAAGCTCTCCAAACACAGGGCCATGGAGCTATTCTCCTGGGTTTTTATGGAGGTCATTGGCCACATAAAATTGAACTCATTCTCTAATCCCTCTTCCTTCCCTGAAGGTGGGAGATTTGAAAGTTGCAAACCTCTGATCACATTGTTGGTTTTCCTGGCAACCAGCCACCACCCTAGGGTGGGGGCCTAAAAGCTGGCTCATTTACATTAAAAAAGTCATCTTTATTAGTCTTAACACTGAGAAAATTCCCAGGTTCTGGTAGCCCTGGGCCAGAAATGGGGTTGAAGAGAAAATAAATATTTCTTACTATAAATCACAATATCATAGCTTGGAAATCAACTTTCAAGAAGACCAGTGAAGAAAGCAGGCAAGATGGGGAGAAACTGATGCTTGCTGTTTCCACTGGTCTCAGATGTTTGGAGCTGGACTTTCAGATACAGCATTTGAACCTGAGGACACAGAATCTTGGTATTACAGTAGGTAGTTGGTTAGTAACAAAGGAAGGCAGCTAATGGAATTCGACATTAAGGCTGATTAAGTGGGAAGAGCAGCTTTACAGACAACTCAGGGGATAGCCACATCCTCTGCCAAAGGGATGTTAATCCTCAATCAAGCAGGAAAGACCAATTTTCTAATCTCCCTGGGGAACAACTGGCTCCTTCACCCAGGTTATTGGGGAAAGGGATAAATGTTGAAAGGGAAATTCCTTTGCTGAGTGCGTGCTCAGTAGAAGCTAGATGGTGAAGTACAACTTTGAGGCTTGTGCAGTGAGAGTCAACATGGAGATCATAAATGGGAGGAGTCTAGGCAGGGAAAATCTGGGAAAAGTGTGGGCCAGGATAAAGACTCAAAACCCTGAAAATTCCAAGAAAGGGATTGGAAAGCAGGAAAGCCCAGCACAGACCCAGGAAAACACAGGGAATAGGCTGGATAGTTTGAAAGACAGCCTGCTTGTATCTGAAACCAAGAAAATATATGGAGGATTAACAAGGAACAGCTGCTACTAGAGTCTGCCTACTCACTACATCCCTGAGAATATTATTTCTTTACACCCCAATAAACCTTGGCACTGTGCTTTTAAACTTCTCCCTCACATGTGCCCCAGTCTAAGGCCCACATCATGTGAGAGTTTTCCTCAGTTTGTAGAGCAGTGCATGGCTCGTGTGCTACCTGCATCGGAATCACATAAAAAAAATGATCAGAAATGTAGAACTCTGGCGTCACAAGCACTTTCATGAAATTTCATTTGAAATCTGCATTTTGACGAGTTTCCATGTAATGATGCTGCCTAATGAAACATGAGAACCATTGTAAATGGCTGTTCTTCGGGAGTTTCTGCCCTCATTCATGTGCAGGCTCCTTACACACCTCACTCGTTAACCACGCTTCATTGGGAAGCCCAGGAAGAAGACTCTGAGCCAAACTCCAGGCTCTCCTGCTGCAAAGTGTGCCCTGAACGGCATTGGGGAAATGCAGTTTCCCTACTTCATCCTCTCCTGTGTGAACTGTGTACTTTTTGATCTCAGGTTTTTCTTTTTTTTTTCTTTTTTTAAAGACTATGCACGTTTAAAAAAAAAAAAAAATTCCAGCCCAACTGGTGTAGCTCAGCGGATTGAGTGTGGGCTGGGAACCAAAGGGTCCCAGTTCGATTCCCATTTGGGGCATATGCCTGCAAGGTCCCCAGTGAGGGCCATGTGAGAGGCAACTATACATTGCTTTCTCCCTCTCTTTCTCCCTCCCTTCTCCTCTATCTAAAAATAAATAAATAAAATCTTAAAAAAAAAAATTCCAGAAGAGAAGAAGGGAGAGAGAAAGACAGGGAGAGAAACATCAACGTGAGAAAGAAGCATTGATTGTTGCCACCCGCATATGCCCTGACTGGGACCAAACCCACAACCAGAGCACAGGATCTCACTGGGAATTGAACTTGCTACCTTGTGGTTTGTGGGGTGATGCCCATATAACTGAGCTACACCAGCAAGGGCTTTTCTGAAGCAGAATATGAGGTTTCAGTGTTCCGTCCCCCCCACTATCAGTCTTAACATAATGAATTAATTAAGAGGGATTCAATATAGCGACCCCCCATCTTCAGAGTAGACCCCCTGTGTGTGCCTGAAAGTACATATGTACCTAGCCCTATATATACTGTGTGTTTTTCTGTATGTACATACCTATGATCTATTTTAATTTATAAATATGGCACAGTAAGAGATTAACAACAATAACTAGTAATAAAATAGAACACTTAACAATATGCTGTCATAAAAATTATGTGAATAGGGTAACATCTTTCAGGGTATCCCTTCCTGAAGTCTTTGTTTAGGTTCAGTGTCTCCATTAATCAGAATACATTTTCTGTTCGTGTTTTCTACCCACAAATTTAATGCCTTAACTAAACACTTATCATGTACTGTGGCTATAAGTTTTTCAGTTTAAGGTTGACAGCAAAACTAGCAGGAACTTCTTTTGTCTTCTTCACAGTTTCACAGACAGGAGGTACACATTTACTGTAAATCTTAGCACCCTCAGCATATACTTATTTTCTTTCCTTTTTAAATTGAGAACTTCCACCTTTTTACTTCATGGAAGCACTTTCTGACTTCTCTTTAGAGGCCTATCCGAATTGTCAACATCACTACTCTTGAGAGTTGAAGCCATTATTAAGTATAATAAAGATTATTCAAACACAAGCACTTTGATACCATGACAGGTGGTCTGATAACAAAGTTGGCTACTAAGTGACTGATGGCCTTGGAGCATATACAGTGTGGAGACGCCGGACAGAGAGAGATGGTCTACGTTCTGAGCAGGTGTAGTGGGACTGCTGGAGATTTCATCACGCCACTCAGAGCTATGGGCAAGTTAAAATGTATGAGTTGTTCATTTCTAGAATTTGTCTTTTAGTATTTTTGGACCACAGTTGACCGCAGGTAACTGAAACTGCAGGAACAAAACAAAACAAAACACCTGCCTTGGGAGTGATTGCCTAGGCTGGGAGCTAATGCTTTCCTTTTCCTAGGAACATAGATCCCTGAGCCTGGGAGGGAAACCAGACTCTTCTATCACCTCCAACTGCCTGTAATCTGCTTCGAAATCCTTGATAGAAGTGTCTCCATGTGGTTTGGAACGAGGAACGATTACATTATCTTTGCTGAACATTAGTTGAAAGTGAACAGAGAGAGAAGTCTTTGGGAGCTGGAGAGACGCAGGATCAAGGGAGGGAGGTTTATAAATTGCAAATGTGATTACCTTTTATGCTGAGATAAATAATTTAGTAAATGTTCCCAGACCAAAGGGGTCCATTTGCATGTGTTCATCAGAGTCCATTAAGACACAAACAGGAGCTTGCAGCAATTAAAGTAAGTGTTTATTTTTTTAGTGGCCCTTGCTCAGGAGTACAGGTGAGCTACTGCTCATAGACCTGGCTCCCAATAGCTTTCAGGAATATGGGTTATATAGGTGAAAAACCAGTGATCATGGTGACTAAGGGAGTTAGAGTCATGGTCAGGGTCATAGTCTCCCTTGATTGGTCGATGGTAAAATAAGGGGTAGTTGGTCAGTGCATCTGGTCCTGACTGATGTCAGCCACACTATCACTTTGTCTGGTTTCCTCACTTTCTGGCTTTCTGGGCTTGGGGTTGAAGCACAACTGAGGCCTAGCTGTTATTTCAGCTTGACCAAAACTCTCTCTGGAGTCAACACAACCAAGGCTTTGTTCCTAAGATTATTTGATGCTGATCAGAACCTCATTCCCAGGAGGGCTGAAAGATTAAGGGAGGGAGGTGAGTCAGGTTGCTAGGTCAGGCCAGTTTGCATCAGAAAGAAAGAAAGCAGAAAAGATCCTATTAAAGAAATTGAGCTTCCATGTGGATATATAAAGATACAGTGCAGCTCATTTAAGAGAAAAGGGGATGATTTCAATAATCAAGTCCTTAAAAAATTGAAACAGTGGTTATTCCCATGAAGGAGTTGGTGTTTGGCAAATGGAGAATTAATCTGTTGAATCACTGAGCAAGACAGACTGGGAAGAGGCACTCGGGCTTGGAGCGTGCAGAAATCCTCTTTACATTGCTGCGTTTTTTCAGTGCAGTAGGAATACCGACTATTGAAAATGAGGAATATGTGAGAACATTAGTGGTTTGAGGAGGGGGAGAGATGTAAAATAATTATCCTGCAGGACAGGAGGGTGATGAAAATAGCAGTTCTGCAGAAGATTTATATTCATATGTTTTTATTCAGTTGTTGCTGGTTGTGAATTTGCAGTCATAGAAAGAAGTGACTTGGACTTAACCAGCATTTTATTTTGTCAGGTGAGTAAGTGAGAGACAGACATGCAAAAGAAAGTTAAGCAACTTATAAGAGAATGATCATAATAAGGGGCTGCAGAATAAGTGGGTAAGGAAAGATGGAAGACCATGAAAAATGTGATGTGAAGGGAAAAATTGATTGCAGTTTCCAAATTGGTCAGATAATAATAGAATGGTGTACAAGAGAGAAAGAAATGCAATACCTTCACTCACAGCATTGTCTTAAGGCATCTGACAATTTCTGTTTATAAGAAATACTTTTAATTAGATTAAAAATATGTGGACCATAAAGTTTTGATAAATGTTTAGGCAACTCAGCAGTTCTAAATCTAACTTGCCAGTTATGGCTTTAGCTGAAATGGAGAAATGAAGTATAAAATAACACTAATTCATCAAATTCAAATATTTCTGATGCATTTTTTTCAATGAGGGGAGACAATAAGTCCATTTCAAGAATCATCATTAATATTTAAAGCTAATTGAAGAGGCTAAAAATCTGTTGAAACTGTATTATGTGAGTATCAATGAGAGACTGCCTTTAGCTGCCATAAGAGTGACCCAGAATAACAGGGCCTGAAAGAAGACACCGTTTTCCTGTTTCCTTATGAATGAAGAAGATCCAATGAAGTGATTCAGGATGACCACTCCATGATGTCATCATTATCCTGTGCTTCCTTGATTGTGGTTAGAACATGATTTCCATTCTCAGTGTCGTCCCTTGTCTTCCAAATGGTGGTGAAAATTTCAATCATGTTCATATTTTCACAAGGAAAAGAGAAGAGAGAGGAAGGAAAAAATAGCGCAGGACACCTGACAGAGCGTTTTGTGAAAGAACTGCAGTGGAAACACTAACAATAACTTCTGTCTGTCCTCTCAAAATACAGAGAGAATCAAAGTACATTTCTTTGACAATTAAGTGTTCAGTTAATTACACAGACAGGAAGAAGGGGGAATATATGTTGTAGGTAACTAGCTATCTTTGCCACAAAAGCGTCTGGTATGTCAAACTATTTTGTATAATAGTAACAGAACAAAATTCAACTGAATAAATTTGGAGATCTAATTGACTTTATTAAGTGGTTCATAAATAAGGCGGTATTTCACCTAGCAACTAGAGGGAGCTCCAAGAATTTGTGCAAAAGGGTAGGTTTTTGTAGGAAGAAGGAGAGGGCAAGGGAGGTATTAAGAAAAGAAAGGGTTATTTTAAGGACAGAACATCTTTTCTTTGGGGGAAGAGAATAGGAAGGGTTTTTATTATACAAATTACCTCTTCTTTCCATGGAGGATGGTGAGGGCCCACCTAACAAATTACTGGTGTTTGACCAAAAAATTTGACAGATTGGTTAGGACTACATTTCTGAGAAAGGTTGAAACTGTGGTTAAATCAGGTATTAAATCTAGGTTTGGGATCATGGACTTTTAGCATAATTGACACCATTTTGGGCCTGTGGTTTTCTCTTTAACGTGATACTTTCTAATAAAATATTTTGAAATGATAGGTTTAGCTATAAAATAGCAGCCCCACACGAGATTTGCTAAACAAACCATTTCTCCCCTTTTGATGTTTCCCTTTCCTTTGCTTTTAAGGTATTAAAAACTTATATTTGGCAAAAGGGGAGTTTTATATTTGGCAAAACTTTAAATATATGTTTTTGTGTATAAGTAAGTGTCGTAAACTTGAGATTACTCAGACTATTGTTATAGTTCAATCACAGAGGAGTAGTTAGGAATGAGCATTGACATTGGAAAAATACAATGAAAATGCAAGAAAATGCAAATTAGATAGACATATAGCACATTTATAGACCTAATAAATCTTTAAAACTAGTTTAACTCATTTTCCACTCTCTATCCACTTTTCAGAAAAGGTTAAAAAGACCTTTAGAAAATTAGATTTTCACAGGGAATTGGACATATTTATCTTAACAATTTGTCAATTAGTAATAAAAATAAAATATATCATTGATTACCATAAAAAGCTCTGAAAATACCACAAGTTAATGGAATTTGTGAAAGAGTGTTTTTGAAGTGCAAAGTCTATTTAAATATCCCATTGTGCCATTCAAATAAAAGTCTATCAATAGCCCTGCTTTTTTTTTTTCAAACAATGCAAAATTAGGTTATTTAAATATGAGAGTGCTCCTGTGTCCTTGTCAGAAGAAACATTATGTATAAATCAAAGGAGAATGACTCTACCAGTGGAATTCATTTCATGCTTTTCTTTCTCTTTTCACAGAAAGTAAATTGTCTTCAGATCTTCAGCTTATGATACAGAATGTTTGAAAGTTTAAGTTATTCGCTGTTTACACTACCCTCTGGGCAGGAAGCTTGTCCATATTCACAGCGGACCCATACTGTGCTGCCTTTTCCCGTTCATCTTGTTTAAGACCTCACACATCATACCAAGTGTATTTTTTTCCTGCTCATGTCGGAAATTTCTACACAAAATTGCTGGTTTTATAGGATGTCTCTATAGAACACTCTTATTTTTCTCCTTTAAAGTTAGAAAGTGGCTTAAGTCCAAGGTAACAATGGGAGACTTTGTCTGCATCATGGAATTGAACTTTCTTGTCCTTTCACAGGCAGCCTTCCCTGCTAACCCTGCCAAGCTTTCTGCATGGCCACAGTATAAATGGGAATAAAGCCGTCCTACAAACAGGAAGGTCCAGAAAGCAGGAAGTGGGAAGCCTGCTTTCTCCCTCTCTCTGCTCCTCCTACTGAGTTATTAAGAGATGAGAGAGAGAGAGAGAAGCCTTGAAGGTTACTCAGGCTCAGTGATTCTCTAACTGTGGTTCTTGAGCAACCAGAATCAGCAATTTGTTTTAAGTGCAAATCATCAGGGAAAGATGCACCACCCCTGTTGAACCAGAGGCTCTGGGCATGAGGTGGAACAACCCGTGGTTTAACAAACCCTCCTGATGATTTTGATGGTGAAGTTTCAGAACTACTGCTCTAACAACTGTATTGGCTACAAGCATGACGAGTGGAAATACATGTTCCTTCCTCATACTTTCTAGCTTTGTTCTCTTAACTTTGACTTGAAACTAAGTGTATAGTGATCTCAGGGAGTGTTTCCCTTATGGGAGTGAGATCAGACATGCATTAAATCAGTCCTCCTCCTCATGAGGTCCTGCAGACAGGATCTTGATGTCTTGCTCCAAACCCCACACAGGCCACCCCAGCTGTGGTGGAGGTCCTTTGACAGCTTGTTACAGTAGGAACCAATCTTTCTGCCGCTCTTTGTTAGAACTTTATTTGACATCGCAAACTTTACCAGATGCACTCAAGGTTGCTCAGATGCGCTAGGAATTCAATCTCCCCAGGGACAGTCTTTGACCAATACGGGGCACAGGTCACTGGGCAAGAAGCACAGCTTCCCACTCATCCTGTGGGAAGATTCTGACCTGCCCTGTACATAATTTTTCAAGGGGTCCATGCTGGAATTGCACTCTTTTTGCTCAGAGTCATAACATGCTCATGAATCTCATGAATACACCCCACCTTTTTTCTTGTTTTTCTTTCCCTCATTTCTTTTATTTTCCTTTCTTCTTCTCTCTCTTTTTCTTTCTTTCTTTCTTTCATTTTCCTCTCTTTCTCTCTTCTATCCTCCTTCTCTCCTTCCTTCCGTTCCTCCCTTCCTTTCTTTGTTTTTTAAATCTCTATTTTTTTCTACTCTCTAACTTGTGCTTCCTGGGATCACTTCCCAGATCAACTATCAGAACCTAAATTCTTTCTCAGAGCTGCTCTTTGGGCCACTCCTACTTAGAAAAGCTCTTACCTTAGTTACTATTGCTGCCCTTTTGTATTTCCCTCTTAGAACTAATGGTAGGCACTGTGTTTGCTTCCAGAAGCCTTTGAAATATGATAGAACAGTACATTAATTCATTAACTCCAAGGCCTAAAAATTCTTTCTCTCTATTATTTCCCATGCTAAATTATGTCCAGTTAACACTGTTCAATAGAGCATTTCAGATCTTCTGCAATTAGATTAAATTATGATAAGGAGATACTTCAATTATGCAATAGCAAGAGTATAGAAATGCTCAAAATTTAATATGTAATTTATTTCCCAGAGAGAAATAAAATTTCAAAGATCAAAGTTCCAAATAAATTAGTCTAAAGTAATTAATATCCAAAATTAATTCTTCTGCTCTTGTGATGTTTTATAGAAAGTCCAGAAGTTTTAAATATAAGTAAATTCTAAAGAATCAAAGTCTTCTTTAATTTGCTTTTCAGTGAGAGAGGTCCTTGGAAGTTTATGGCTTTGGGTTAACTTCAAAATGTATAATATATGATGGGCTAATTCTCATCGAACTTAAGTGTGTCATTATGTTATTTGTTTTTAAATGGTTACATTAGTTCTATAATCATTGTTTCCTCATATTCTCTCTTCTCTTGGGTTGCATAACTTCTAGAATTCTCTTTTCTCTGTACTATTGACTTATTAACTATACCTCTCTTTTATTTCATTTTTAAAGTATAGCTGTAAGGTATATTTACAATATACAACTTAAACATATTACTATGTATCTTCAAATATTCCACCACTTTATATATAAAGTAAAAACCTTAAAATAGCATACTTTGATTTCTCCTTTCCATCTCTTCTGATAATATTGGCAAACATTTTACTTCTACATATGTTATAAACCCCACATCTATTGTTTTATTTTTTATTTAAATTGTTAAGTATCTCTCACAGAATTAAAAAAACAATACACAAGACTTGTACATTTACCCTTTCATGTAAATCCAAATTTCTGAATTTTCCTTTAGATTAATACACATCCTTTAATACGTGAAATTCAGGTCTGCTCCATGTCTCTGCTCCAATCCGTGCACTCTTTGTTACCTACCTGTGAGGAAAGCATAGAATTTATGAGTAGGCCTTTAAAAATTTCTGTATAGTAATTTCTTATTGCTACCTCATCTATGTAAGTGTTCTTATTTTCTGATACTGTAAAATTATAGGGGAAAAAAGGTCCCCACCACAGATGGTTCTAAACTCACTTCCCTAAGACCTTGGAGACCCCCGCGGGATCCTCTGTGTTTGTTCTGCAGACGAGAGAAGAGACCACGCGTGCAGCATTGTGTAAATGTTTAGGACAGGCCTCATGGTAGCAGATAGCACTTTTGCCTGCTACCCTGAACTCACAAATAGTGTATTCTATCGTAGGGAGTCTGAGAAAAATAAGCGAGTTCTGGGCTCAGAAAGGAGAGGAAATCCATTTAGTGTACATCCAGCCTGATTTTGCCACAAGAACACAATGCCCATAAGTTTTCTGGGAGAAAAATGAAACCATGCAGAGTGCCGCCTCTTTCAGAAAGCAGTTAAGACTATCGTGTTGTCCTTGGGAACAGGCACTTTGCACCTAATGCCCCAGTGGAATCATTGGCATTTGTACGTAGGTGCTTTTACTGAGCCCGCAACTAAAATTGAGATTAATGTTTCTCTGAATCTTGTGCCTCCGGGGCCATGGCAGAGATCCAAACCTCACTGTGAGTTCCACAATGACATTTTCTCAGCTTAGAACATTTCTAGACCTCGTGCTATGTTTATTTCTGCCACACCCTCCACCCCTGCTTCTAAAGTGCCCTTTCTCTGAGTTGTTCCATTGTTTCTTTCAGAAGGGATGGGCCACTTTAATAATCTTGATTTGGACTCTTTCCTTTAGTGTTGTTAGGTCAGTCTGCTGAAATAAGTGTTTTCCTACTTTTTATTGCTGTCTCCTTTCTGGCCCAAACATTTTTGTTTTCATGTATTTCTCTATATGCTGTCCTGTGGGATCTGTTATAGTGAGAGATTTGAAAACATTGTCTTTGGTTTGCCAAAAATATTCACAGCTCAGACCAATATTTTCTACCTTGTCCTTACTGATTTGAGTAATCCCACTCAGGAGCTCTCCTTACACTACAACAATATCTAACTTAGGCCCATGCATGATCCATCATTATTTTGCCTGGATTCTTTTTAGCGTGTTTCATCTCGGCTCTGATTTCCCTCGGAGTCTCAATTCCATAGATTTTCTGGCCGTGTGCCTCTAGGTACTTAGGTCAGCTCCATGACCACCTGCAGTTACTGTCAATGAAACACACCCAGGAATGCCATGAGGATTTTATATTGCTCCTCTGTCTTTCTAACACATTTGTTTCCCACAATGTACATAAACACTTGATAGAAATCTAGGAAATATTAGTCCTATTGGTGTGTATCCCAGCCTCACATTTATGAGGTTACATCACGTCCCTCCTCTGCTTAAAATCCTACAGTGTCTCCCAGCATCACTCAGATTAAAAGCCAATCTTTTGAGTGCCCTTCAAAACCGTAAATGTTCTGATTTTGCAGTAACTTCTTATCCTACAATATTATTGTCCCCTTTGCAAACTCTACTCCGTCTCTACTTTGTGCTCACCACCATTTTGTCCTTAAATATAACAATCATTTGCAATTGATCATTCCCTCTGCTGAAAAAAAGCTTTCTAGATTTCCAGAAGGCTCAATTTCAACCTCTTTTAACTCTGTGGTCAAGTGTCCCCTTCTCAATGAAGCCCATTCAGACCATACAACTTAAAATCACAACGAGTCCCCACCTCGCACACCTGAGGTCTCTCAGTGTTTCCCACAGCACTGCTACCTTCTATCGAGTTGCATATACTATTTACACTGGGTTTTTTCCTCATATTTTAACATCTTTGATAAGAGATACATTCTAGAATATGTGATTATAAAAAGCAATGTATTAAACTGGAAGCATTTGTTTTCTTTGTTAGTGGTATATAAATAATAGCATCTTAGATTTAATGAGATAAGGCCAATTACTGATTTAATATGTCTACAGTTTATTTTTGGTCTCTGTCACTAGAGGAGATCCTTTACCTTTTTGTCTCTCTCCTTTCCTCTTTCATCTCTCTCTCTCCCTCCCTCTCTCTCTCTCTGCTTTTAAGTGCCTGTTACAGTGTCTTGCACATAGTTATGACTCAATAAATATTTACTGGATTAGTACACATGAATAGATGAATAAATGCTTCTTATTAGTTCCTGATTCAGGATCCCAGTGAAGAATTACTTTAGTCTACTATGTGAGATTTTTTTTTCACTTTCCTCTGCTATCAGATTGCTAGGATTATCTGTGGTTTTATTAAATAGGCAACTAAAATGTTTCCTCATTGTTTAAAAGTGCATTTTTAAGAGCCACTGCTTCAAGGCACATGTGTGTGTGTGTCTGTGTGTGAATTGTACTTCAAGATCTCATTTTATTTTTTTCATATCTGGCTGCTCTGTCCTCTAAGTGTCCCCCTAAGTAATTTCTATCTAGTTTAATCAGCCTCTCTTTCTTTATTTTATTCTTATGTTCTACTGCTCATATCCTGATGAAACTTCAGTTTCTCCTTGACATTTTCAGCAAATCTAATTCTTAGAGGCAGTGAAGGTGTGGAAGTCCAATTCCTGTTTTAGGCTTTATGTTTAAGGCTTTATGTTTAGGCTTTATATTATCTCTATCCAGCCCTTGAGAGTTGTTTCTCTAAATTAAGATGCTTTTGTGTTGTGTTTATTTATTAATAAAATACATATTTGGGGGGGGGAGTTGAAGGCATATTGTAAATCTTTGCAGTCTAAAGCCATGCTAAAGTTTGTATAAATAAGGAAACCAGAGTTCATATTTCCCCCCATCTGAAAATAGAACATTCCTATGAAACTTTCTATAAACTGAAATGGTGTAAAATGTACAAGCAATTGCCTTAAGACAGATCCTTCTAATGGATGTACAAAGTATGTGGAGGTAAAGCACAGATGCTCACAGACACAGTCTAAAGCTCTGGTGCTTGATGCTGTGACGTTGACTTTCGTCCCCAGGGGTGGAGCTCAGAGGGAACACTCTGGTGGTTCTGGGTGTGCCCTG
Organism: Micronycteris hirsuta; assembly: GCA_004026765.1. Classification (NCBI taxonomy): domain Eukaryota; kingdom Metazoa; phylum Chordata; class Mammalia; order Chiroptera; family Phyllostomidae; genus Micronycteris; species Micronycteris hirsuta. Next base: position 80,915 of record PVJI01006136.1, read on the forward strand.
CCTCTGTGATGGTGAGGGAAAACAGGTGCTGATGTAGGTCTGTTGTAAAAGCAAAGCTGTGTAATGTGAACTTTTGAAATTGGAAGATACTTGTACTTGTTACCATATAACAGTGGGCTGATACCCAAGAGCCTTTGAACAAGCCCCACTTTATAAAAAGTTAGCTCTGCAAGATCCCTGCTTTGTAACTAATGGTAGTTAATAGTATTTGGACAGTCAGGTCAGACCTGCCCAACTAGGGCTGCTCCTAATAACCTAAAGCCGTGATCTGTACTTAGTGCTTTGTAACATTAATGGAAGCGAGCTGCCTGTGTATTAGGAAAAAAAAATACCTGGTTGAGAAACACAGTAAAAGCCACTCACTGATACATAACGGAGAACCCATCCCTGTTTTAGCCTTGGTTAAAATACCAGGCCCAAGTGTACCTGCGTGATTCAAAGCTGAACTATGGCAGTTCACACAGTGTGACCTGCTTCCTAAGGTCTGTACTTTTTAGACACAGTTCTGCTTGCATAAACAGTACTATTTATTTGTGAAAAAAATGAATGTCACTCAATGAGATCAAATCTAACTAGCTTATATTCATTAACACTTAAGCCCTGAAACCATGAGCTGAGGCTGCAGCATATGGAAGCCAACCTTGTTACCATTAAAAAAAAAAAAAAAAAATCAGCTCCAAGACGCTTACCACCAGGGCTAAGTCACCCAACTGGAGCCACATCAAATGCTGTGATTTCCCCTAGTTTTAGTGTGTCAACCACAATTTTTGTAAATTTCACGAGTTATCCTAAAGCATTAGATATTGGGCGTTTAGGAGATCAATAGTATCAACACTCTCTTGTGATCTTGTCCTTAGAACAAAACGAAAGAAAGATGCAGTAGAGAGTCATACAAAGAACAAAATATCTGCATTACAGAAAAGCTGTTAAAGAATGTGGTTGAATATAAGGAAATTATTTAATTGCTATGATTTATTTTGTCCACCAAGTCATGAACACTGCTATTGACCTCAGCATATAGAAACAGAGCCAATACCACTGATTTTGCTGAGAGCTGAAAAAAAAAAAAAAAAAAAAAAGCATCGTATTTGCAGGCAGACCCAAAATGTAAGAGGGAATGAGCGGAGTACACTCAGTCATTCTCAAAATGCACACAATGGACGCTTCCTCCCTTCTCTCACTTTTAGACTTAGTAATGCTGGGGAGAGATAAAGTTCTTTACATGAATCAAGGAGGTGTGCAGAGTCTTTTGTTGGTAGGAAAATATCTCTCAGGTAGATGACTCATTTGCAGATACTACTGTTCTGTATTCACCTGCAACTGACTCATTCAGCCAGAATTTTTTACGGTATAAGTGAATAGACTTTGTACTTTTATGGGTAAGTGAATGAACTGAGTCTTGTTTTTTAATATTACAAAACCATTTTCCTTCTTAAAATTATGATCTGATTATATCTATAGTCAGATTTAAATTAGCATCAGCTAGTTTACTGGACTGGTTTATGCAGGTGGACAGGAGTGGCATTTCACAGATTACTTCTGTGTATACAAGCTTGGGAAATGTTACAGAACACTCACGAGGTGGTCAGCACTTAAAGAACAGTATAATGGCTAATTAATGTAATGACACTTGTAGAACAAGAGAGTCGAAAGAAGGTTAATGTGATAATGAGGCTTATTTGATCTTAAAGATTTAGCATGAGGGCACTCTCAAAATAGCTTAATTAGATTTTAAACACCTTTTGCAATTTGAATGTGTACTTGTTAATCCATATGTTCTAAAAATAAATTTTACTTCATGTAAATTAATGAATTTGCCTAATCTTTTTCCCTGTGCTGTTTTACTGTTACTGGTGATGGTGTTTTCATGAATTTTTCATTTTATGTATATTATTTATGACTACTTCTTCCATATTATGCTTAAATTGTGGTTCAATTCAAAAGAGTAAAAACACTTTAAAATTGCCAAACAATAGTGTAGTATAATGCAGGCATTTATGAAAAGTCAAGACTGGGCATATTAACTAATCTTTATGTCATTTAGTATACTTTAGTACCATACAATATATTAGTAAGTTTGATTTCATTCTTTGATACCTGTGTCATTTTTAAACTTGACCAACTGGAAAGAATGTTTTAGAAATTTAACAATGAAACAAAACATCATTTGTAGCACTTACTTCAGTCAATAGTGTGCTGTTCGCTTGAGCCCTGGGAAAATACAGGATTACCTTTGCACATTCTGTGTTTAGACTTATATAATTTCTCCAAATTAATACTTTTTTATGCTTTCCTTATACTTATGATTGCTATTATAATTGATTTGTATGAGCTTTGCTACTCATTTCTTATTCCTTTTTCAATGCAGTTTACACTTATAGCACACATTTATTCTTAAAGTTCTCAGGCATAAGTAATGGCATGGCTGGGCCTCTTTCTGTCTAGATGAAGGCTCAATTCATTTTTCACGCTTTACATGAAAGTATCAAGGAACACTAGAGCTCACAGAAATCTCTTTTATATGAGACATCCTACATTAGTAGATTTTTTCTTTATTAAAAATTATTTTTTAATTTATTTATTTTTCAGTTATAGCTGTCCCTCCTTTTTCCCCCTTACTCACTGCTACCCCCCACTCCTGCAGTCAGTTCCCCCCTCATTGTCTGTGTTCATGAGTGTTCTATTCATGTTCCTTTGCTTGTCCCTTCCCCATCTTTTTTCATTAAAAGTAATTAATTTGATTTTCCTACTACTTTTCTTTTAAGTTTTTAATGTATATAGAGATTTGTAATTAGATATCCAAAGGACAAGATCATATTTTATAAATTATTTGCATTCACTATAGGCTCAGTTTCATATTTTACAAATAGGGAGTGGTAAATAAATCTTTATTAATCTATTTTGTTTATCAAATTGAAAACTTTTTAACATACTACAATAAAGAATCAACTAAATGTTATGTGGACTGGTGAAAGCTAGTTAGTCTACATATATTCATGGTATTTGTATCTCAAGATATACTAGCCTCACAATGATGAAATCAGTGCCTGGACTAATCTCACAGCAGGTTAGATCATTAATTAAATGTTCTGGTGGCATAAGCAAAGACATAGTTCCAACCCACAGAGCCCTTTGAAATTTGAGGTGTCAGACAATCCCAAAAAGTTGTGTGAAATGCTAAAGAAAAACTGTTCTGACATGGACCGAGGAGGTTAGTGAGTAGAGGGTTTGAGCGGAAAGGAGAAAGGACTCAAGGACAGGGACACCAGTGTGGGGATTGTGGGGGTTGGAGGTGTAGGGACTAAATGGTAGTGGGAAAGTGCAATCAAGTTTTTTTTAAATGGATCAAGGAGACATCCTTGACTTACTTCAACTTTCTCTGACTAGCAGGATTGCTACTCATATAGATAAGTAATTATAGATGGGAGTCCAGGAGAAAGATGTGGCCAGGCAAATAGCAATTTTCCCTCAAAAACCTACATATTATTTTATTTAATAGACTTATTGAGAATGCATTAAATACAAAAGTGTTTTAATTTAGTTGAGATTATTAGGCAAGCATACTTCTAAGTTTAGTGCCTATAAATATTCCATGTTGTTCAGGTGTTAAAAGATGCTGAGTATTGCTAATTATGATGATTGTGATGTCAGACAGGATATACCTCCCAAAATCAAAAATAAGTATGGATTGGAAGACTCTGATTATTTATTTCATTGTTACTAAAGTGGCCTGAAAATCTCTTTTTTGCTTTGGCTCCATATTTCCTGATAATACAAATTAGTCTAAATGACCTTTTTCAAAGTGTGTAGATAGGAGATTTGTACACACTGGCATCTATAATAGTTACTTGGGAGTCTGGTTCATGACACAATGTAGATAATTTTGTCTGTCTTGTTGCATAAGGGATTAACAATAGAAACATGTTGTTTGTGACTGTTAGTGGCGCTCTATCACCATTAATAGATAATTTATGCTATTAAATACTGAGTTTCCACCAACTCATTTTTTTATTTCAGACCATTTATTTAAAAGAAAATAAAAACAAGTAATATGCAAACAAAACATTCAATGATAGTAATATTCCTACAATTAAATAGTCATTTTCCCAATAAACTCTAAGTCAAAATGTCTTAAAAATAATATAAAAAATTTCTTAGAAAGTATCTAGAATTTTTTGTGGATGATAACATTGTATTCATAGTAATTATCATATATTGAAATTGTTAGTATTGCTTTTGAAAGTGAATCTTTTAAAGGAATAGCACTATATTAAGGAAATAATAAATTGTTTACGGAAAGTCAGTGTTTAGAAGGAAGAAAATATATTATTTAATCAACTGATATATTTCAACAAATATTTTAAGTTATAGTGTAGCAAAAATATGGTAAATAGTAGTGCCATCTATTGTTAAAACTGAAAACTACAGTTTTTGTTAAATAGGAAAACTAAAACTTTCACATCTATAGGAATATATTTCCAAAACACTAATGATTCCTTATTTTGTAATTATTTTAAATTATTAAAATGTTAAATTATTATTAAGTCACATTAAATACTAGAACTGAATTAAAATATGCATGTGCATACATATATCCATATATAGGATGAATAACTTGATATTTATGATAATAAATAACAGTTATTGTTTTAAGTTTAGTTAGGTTGTTACCCATTTGAATAATGATAAAGTTAATCACTGAAGAAATTGAATGTAATATTAAATACTTTCTCCTAAAAAATACACAATAAATACCTATATGGTAGAAAATAAATCATTGTCTCCTTTTAATTTATTCTATTTTAATACGCAGAGAATAATTTAACAAGCACAATTTTACACAATTACCTTTTAGCACTAACTGTGACAATTTTAATATTTCTTATTTTATTTTAAATTTTGGTTCAATTATATGTAATAATCGACTGCTCTTTCAAAACTCTTATATTGGTTATTTCAATAATTTTACATTATACCTGTGTTCATTAGATTACATATAAGTGAAGTCATACTTGAAGCCTATAAATTTTATTATACAAAATCATCCCAGCAGATTTAATAAAATTTTTAAAAATTATACCTTTAATTTTTCCAAATTTGCTGATAGTACCACTGACTAGACCCATCTTTGCGCTGTCTAGTAAAGTCATCTGAGTGATACTGAACAGTTTATGAGAGTTAAAGTATTAAAGATATGTCCTAGGTTACAGACAGGAACAGAAAGCAGCAGAAAGCAGGAGCAATATCCATTGATCTCAGGGTATGATCAAATCGTATGCTGCAGGTCTCACATGCCAGAGCATTAACAGGTGCAGCAGAGGAAGCAACGTGACTGACAAGAGAAAAACTACGGAAACAAACACAGCCTTGATGGGGAGAAACTAAATGGAAGCTGCGGTGAAATCAGGGCCAGCTTTGGCATGTTGTGATGGTCACTATTGAAACATGAAGCTGTTATTAAGCTCTCATTCATTCATTTATGCGTACATGTGTAATTTATTTGTTTTATAACTGTAGGTTGAGATCTGTTATGTACTCTGCTGGATGCTAAGGATCCGAAACTAAAAACCTCATAGTTTATTCTTTGAAGAGCTTACTTTCATTCCTGATAGTAGCCCAACCTCCCATATATTGAATACAAGCTGCCATTTTCTCCCAAAGCTTTGCTGCCATAGTTCTGATTATATAATTAATAGAGAAAGTTATGATGGGCAAAATATGAATGGAACTATGAGGCTACAAAAGTCAAGGTGGTGGGGTACTGGCATAGGACAGGCATGTAGATTCATGGAACAGAATCGAGAGAATTGGAGAAGGGAAAATGAGTGTGAGGTGGGGAATGGCACGGAAAAATCCAAACTTGTGGGCATAAAATGGAATCCATTAGATTGGCCTAGGACCCATGTCAGTTCTCACTGCAGCCAAACTTGATGAGGTCAGTGTCCTGAAATCCTGGCTGCCTTTTGTACAGAATTTGGAACAATTGCAGGCCCATTGGTCGTCCCACATGAATCACATGAGCCCCAGATAACCAACCAAATATGTAAGCTACAAGATCACATGGTGACCCTCCCCCAACACTCAGAAATGACTTTACTTCTGCCCACCAAACCTTCAACAAAATTAAAATTAAAGTAACTCACTCCCAGCTGGTGTAGCTCGGTGGATTGAGCGTGGGCTGGGAACAAGAGGGTCCCGGTTCAATTCCCAGTCGGGGCACATGCCTGGGTTGCAGACCAGGTCCCCAATGGGGGCCATGTGGGAGGCAACCATACATTGCTCTTTCTCCTTCCCTTCTCCTCTCTCTGAAAATAAATAAATAAAATCTTTAAAAAAAAAGATAAAAAAGAAATAGCCATTCTGTTAAAAAAAAAATTAAAGTAACTCATTACCCATTCTAACTGGAAACATACAAGAAATGGAATTCTTAGAAATGTAGTTCAGCCAAGCCAATCTGAAACAGTATAAACCATTATTATTATTATTATTTATTTTGTTTTCAAACTAATGATAACATACTACACTCATTGTTCTCTTTCTTTTCTTTGTGCTTATATCTTTGAGCTGTAATTCTCATAGCATTAAGTTCACTGTTTTTCAGATGTGCAATTTAGTGGTCTCTTGGTGTACTCCCAGAATTGCACAATCAACAGCATTAATTCCACAGCATTTTCACCTCCTCAGAAAGTAAGCTTGTAGCACTTAGCAGTCACTCAGCATTCACCCTCAACCCTCTAGCCCCTGACAACCACTCATCTACTTTCTGTTTCTATGGCTTTGCCTATTCTCAACTTTACATCAATCTTCTCTTTTTGACTGTCAGCCCTGTGGACTTCAAGCTCAAGAATCAGACAGAAAGACAACAAACAGCCTCAGAGAAGCTGTTCATCTAGCTCATACAATAGAATTGTGTAAGGTCAAATTTCTGTAACAAATCTAGATAGATAGGTAGGTAGGTAGGTAGGTAGGTAGATAGATAGATAGATAGATAGATAGATAGATAGAATCTATATATAATGCATATAATTATAATTATATATGTAATAGTTTAAGTAGAGGTAGATGATAGATAGATAGAGACATTGAGTGAAATATTTGCACCTAAAACATGAACAGAAAAATTGGGAGGTGAAAAAAAGAGAAAAAGGCTAATAAGAAAAAGGTGGAAGAAAATAAAAGGGAGGAGAAAAAAGAGGGAGCAGAGCTGGCAGTGAAGGAGAAAGCAGAAGGGAAGAAAGCAGAAGAGGAGAAAGAGGAGGAGGAAGGATAAAATATTTGAAGTAGGAGGAGAAAGAAAAGAGCACATGGTAATTTAGAAACATTTACACAGGCATTTAAGAAAAGATTGGCAAGATAGAAATGTTGAGAGTCAAGTGCACACCAGATAAAGAAGGGCATTTTGTGTTAAGTAGTTTGGATCTTATGCTGAAAAAAAGAGGGTGATGTATAAAATAATGGACCTTGAGGAGATGACATGCAACAACCCACTTTCAATTAAAAGGTAATTTTTATAGTGATGTGGACAATAGATCTGTGCAAGGCTGGGGGCAGAAGGCCAGTTAAGAGATACCTGAATTATCAAAGGTCAGAAATACTGAGCTTTTTAAATTTAGGGTATTTTTAAGATTACTAAAACTCTAAACTTAAGGTAGAAAAAAGAGGTGAAATTGAAGAAAAATTAAAAATGAATGTGTTATGGTAAATAGTTATATAATGGATTGTTTAGAAGGGTTTTTAATAAATTGGAGGGACAAGACACAGATGAATTCTAGTCTTTTAATTGGCTACATATTATGATTAATGTTGGTGGCAACCTTATTTGCAGATAAACTTCAGAAAGCATGCTGTTTTGAGTAGAACATGGCATTAGCTTCAGAAGCAACCTATGTTAGTTGCTGGCATCAACTACCACTAGGGTAAGAAACACAAACCAACAAACACACACACAAACACTCCTGTCCCTTCAGGATACACATTAGCAGTGAGAGATCTGAAGGGGGATCATGGGGCAGGGGAGGGGGGCGGGGGGCAGAGCTGGGAGAGTGCAGAGAGTCTCCCAGGAGCAAGGGGTTGCCTGAGAATGCTAGGGAGGCATTTGGATGGTTCCAATCAGATGACTTCCTCCCTTTGAACTGCTTAGGGTGGACTTTTCTCCACTACTGAAATATATAATGTGCTTTTGAAGTAATACTTTCATTGAACATTTTCTTTTGAGATAACTGTAGATTCTTTTTTTTTATTTGAACTTAATTATTTTATTTTATTTTTTTATATTTTTGTTTTGCTGTTAACTTTTTTTGTTGTTTAATTACAGTTATTTGCATCCTCTCCCGTCCCCTCCTCCCTTCCCCTCCTGTCCCACCTCCCCCTCCCAGCCTCCCTCCTCCCTCTTAGTTCTGTCCATGTGTCCTCTACAGTGATTCCTGAAAACTCTTCTCCCCATTGTCCCCTCCCTGCCTCTGCCCTGTCTATTGTTAGACTGTTCTTAATTTCAGTGTCTCTGGTTATGTTTTGCTTGCTTTCTGCTTTTGTTGGTTATGATCCAGTTAAAGGTGAGATCATATGGTATTTGTCCCTCACTGCCTGGCTTACTTCACTTAGCATAATGCTCTCCAGTTCCATCCATGCTGTTGCAAAGGGTATAAGCTCCTTCTTCCTTTCTGCTGCGTAGAATTCCATTGTGTA
>PVJI01006137.1:0-89371 GCA_004026765.1 Micronycteris hirsuta
CTATTGTCTGGTTTTTGATTCATGCAAATATATTATTACATATCCAAAAATAAAGAATTAAAGTACTTTAAAGGAAAAAATAAAAGAATAAAATCAGTCATCCCTTTGCTGGGGCAATTCTTACTTAAATATCCATGAGTACATGGGCATATACACAAAAGAGGAACTGTTATCTCAGTTCCTCAAGGGTCTGCCCACTCCGGAACATCTCTCCAGGTCCGGGAAGGCATCTCAGCGTGCTCTCTGCTTTGCTACATCCTGTGTCCTCAAGCTGAGCTCACACACAAGATGTGGTGATGCCAGGGTCCTGCCAGAGTCAGCCTGGACTCTTGTTTTCCTACAGATGTTACCACAGTGAAGATGTGATGTGGGGTTAGGTGCAGCGGCTGTGGGGTCATTAAGACCTGGGTTTGAATCCTACCATTTAATAGCTGTGTGACCCATGGCAGAATTAAAGTTCAATTTCCTACTCTGTAAAACAGGAATTCTACAACTTACCAAGATAAAATACATTCACTCACAGAGTTGTTTAGAGAACCATATATTTGTAAAGTTTAGAGCACAGAATCTGATAAAGAATGAAGATTCAAAGTCAGACATTATCATTTTGTAGAGACAAGTTGGACCAATTTAATTGGAAAACGTCTGGCCAAACTCATTACCTTGTACAGTTGATTGGCAGTTTATGGAACAAATCTAGAGAAAACTATACTACTTTCATTTCAGAAGCTCGTATGTATGTCACTGATTCTACATGATTCTTCCCTTGATGTTTTCCAATTGTCTTAACGTGACTGTTACTTCCCCCTCACCTCAACCACTGAGATGACAGACCTCAAGCCATTATTTTCATAATTAAACTGCCAAAATAGTTCTGTTTAAATTATTTACAATCAGACTGAAAGATTCTAAATCTGTATGGCATGTGGTGAGGTTACATTTCAAAGTATTATTCTGTTTTCTGTGCAATTCCTACCTCCTCTTTTTTTTCACTCATTCTACCATTTTCCTCTCCCTGGCCCTTACTGAAGCACAGTCTCGAAGAAACCAGTCTAACGCAGGTGAGAAGTATTCATGGGCAGTAAACACAGTGGTCTCTCCAATCCCAAAGATTACACAAGACTGAGATGGAGAAAGAGAAAAGATAGTTAGAGAAACAACTCACGCTGCACAGGACGGAGCGGCAGAAACAGGCATCCGCTAAGCAGGAGAGAGACGAAGGGCTGGAGGGGTAGGGGTGGGATCCATTAACCCAAGCGTTCTGGAGCGGAGACTCTCATTGACCCTTTGCTTGTAATAATCCGCCATCTGATAGTACGTAACACTTGTGGGCCCACCAGAAAAGAAGGAATGGCCATAATTGTGTAATGTTGGGGCATAAAATGAAAACCTGATCCATTTGAAACTGAATGCAAACTTCTCAGAATTTCCTTATAAGCTGGGACAATGATGGACTGAATGCTAACAGTACATTGTAGGGATTGTCTAAAAAATTAATAACTGAATTTGGGACAACCTGGTTTGTCGTGCCAATGTAGTGTTACCCCTAGACAAGAGCTGGGCATGCCCTCACTAACCCTCTACCATGATTATACATGGACACTTGATTGCTAGACAATGGTACATAGAGATGGAAGAAACTTATTCTATGTGATCAAGATACAGAGCTATTTTCTAGCTGACAGTAGCATTGGGACCATAACAACCTATTTAAAATACTCAATGGCACAAAGTTCAGGGCTGGAGATGCCAGAAACATCAGGTCTCTCATGTATGTGAAGGAGAGACTTAAAATTCAAAATCAGTAAACAAGACACTTCCATTAAATGTGGAAGAGGCAAGGGAGGTGCTGCAGGGGGAGAGAAAGAGGCTCCCTGTCAGAGCTGGTCTGCCTCGAAAATAACGTGGCAGGGTCACAGTAAACAGGAGCTCGTTGACAGGGGAGTGGGCCAATTTCCCCAGCTTTTGCAACTGACTCATGAATTTTGCTCCTTATTTTTGACAGTATCACATGGTGACTGCGTCATTTGGTAAAGAAGAGACTTAATTTGCCCAGACTAGCTTCTTGGGCCTACATTAAAGATGTCAAGTTCTCTGAGATAAATACAAGTCTCACTAAGAATTCAAAGATTGCTAAGGAAATTTCCACCTAGATATTAATCCATGCATTTCCGGTGTATTCCTGTGCCCAGCGATTTTCTCACTGGAACTGGTTGTCCCCTGCCACCCCACATCCTCTGCAGTTAAGCAGAAACAGCCCCAAAGAGGTTGTGAACTTGAGTGCTGGATGGAAAGATTTGTGTATTTGAGTTTGTTCTGTGCCATTGATTTAGGAAGACTGAGACTGGGGAAAGGGCATCAGAAACTTTTAAGTATATTCAATTGTGAAAAATAACCATAAAGTAATAATTTGTTTATTTAAAACAGGGTTTCTCAACCTCAGCTGCATTGACATTTTGGGCCAGACCATTCATAGTTGTGAGGAGCTGTCCTGAGCACTGTAGGATGTTCAGCACTAACCCTGGCCTTGACCCATTGGATGCCAGGAACACCCCCTCCCCAGGTGAGACAACCAAAAAGCTTTCCAGAAATTGGCAAATGTCTCCAGGGGGTGGGGACAAAGTCATTCCCAGTTGAGAACCACTGGTTTAAAGTAAACTACCAGCATTTATTCATCCAAATCAGAGTAGCTGCCTTCACAGTAATCACTTTGGCAATTACAGTAGCCCCCCTTATCCACAGGGCTTAAGTTCTAAGACCCCCAGCGGACGTCTGAAACCACAGACAGCACCAAACCCTATATGTACTGTTTTTTCCTATACATACATATCTATGATAAAGTTTAATTTAGAAATTATGTACAGTAAGAGATTAACAACAACTAACAATAAAATAGAACACATAAGAGTATACTGAAATAAAAATTATGTGAATGTGATCTCTCTCTCTCAAAGTATCTACCTGGACCGCACTCACCCTTCTCGTGATGCTGTGAGATGACACAGGGCCTGCGTGACGAGATGAAGTGAGGGGGAGATGCTGCGCAAAGGGACTGACGTGCCAGGTGGGACAGCGAGACAGCGTGAAATTTCATAATGCTGCTCAGAACAGTGTGTAATTTAAAATTTATGAGCCGTTTATTTCTGGAATTTTCCATTTAATATTTCCAGACTGTGGCTGGCAGCAGGTAACTGAAACCATGGAAAGCAGAACTGGGGGTAAGGGGGGACTACTGTATACGTTTATTTCAGTGATGCTGTTGTTCAAAACACTTTTTGAGCTTTTCTTTACCAATCAACTTCAGAGATTTTAAAAATTTCATTAAATGGCTTCAAGGAAGAAAAAAATCTTTGTCTACTGCTTCTAAAAATCAAACTCATAACTAACCATAAGTTAAGAATGGCTTTGAAGGTAAATGGATCAAGGGAAGCTACATCTTGATAAGTGGGATTGGGAATGAGAGGAGTGAAAGTGGGTTTAATGATAATTTACTACTAACATTTTCAACTTACAGTTAGCCAAATGAGGACAATTCCAATGGAACAAACCCAGAAATGTTTAGAGCTGTAGCAGTATTAGTGGGATAAATGTACAGTTGCCTGAGATAACTGGAAAACACTCATTTAACATACAGCATATTAGTTTGAATCCTTTTGTCTTTATCATTATAAATTCCAATTAAAAGCCTGTTATAGAATGTGAAATAGACTCAGTGAAAATTTATTTCAAATGACACATTTTTCAATTTTGTTAATTACTGTGTGTTCACGTCCCAGCATTTTAACCACATGTAATTGTTTTCCTTTGGTTCAGTGTCATTTTAAGAAGACAGGAGAAGACGAGCAATTGAGGAGTATGGAGAGAAAACGGGCCTGTTGTTCCTTGTTCTTGGAGTAGAGTTGGTCACCCTAAGATTTGAGCTCTCAAAGCTGCGTACCACCTGACGATATGACAGTCCTTCCTAGATAGCAGTCACACACACACACACACACACACACACACACACACTGCAGAAGAAAAATACAAGTTCATTATAACTGCCCTACAGGATTTTGTGTGTTATTTTAAGGTTTCTCATGTGTGTGTGTGTGTGTGTGTTTCTCCCGGGGATTTCTTTTCTCCTCCCTCTCACACACATACTCTTGGCCATTTCTATTTCATAGCTAGGTTGTGCAAACTGCCCTGCAAATGAAACAGACAGTAGAAGTCAGAGAAACAAAAAGTTTTATCCTAGCTTCTGAGTCAAGCTTAGGCACTTAGCCATACGGAAGACTTCAAGAGCATAGGTCAGAGATTGGGAGGAAACCTCTGAGGTTTCCATGCCTCCCAGCACAAAAGAGCATACTTTAGGCTTGAGGGTTGGTGTCAGAGGGAAGCAATTAGCGTAGACCTCAGAGAAGAGGGCAACAGCCCTGGCAAGCTGCCCAGGAGGATTATGGGAACAGAGAGCGAAGAGGTCTGGCTTCTTTGCGTGGGTGGAGCTGAACAGGTGGCTGATGAGGCCTTGGGCAGCCACAGAGAATTTATCTTTCCCCATTGTGAAGCAAAAGCAGCACAGACTTCTAAGTATCTCCACAGACAAGGAAGTATTGCCAAAGAGCTACAGAAAATGGAGTCCTGCGGCCATCGACAACACAGACCCACATGGACAAGTGGTCAAAATCCGGATGGGACCCTCAACATCTCAGGGGATGGCAATGTTGACGGAGGACTGAAAGGACTCCTCCTCCCAACTACGTTTTCTCTAAATTGCTGAGAGGAGTGATCATATGTAGAATCAACTGAAGTAAGCTCCTATCACCTCAAAAAATAAAGAAAACGGTATTAAATATTAAGCTGTAAAGCTGTAAAGAAATTTTGTTTTTACATGGCTGACTTTGTCAGATGAGGTTTGAAACCCTTTACTTTAGATATGGGATCAGGTCAATATAATTTTTCTGTCTTCTGTGTCCCTTATAATGGTGGTTGCCAGACCTGGTGAGAGATTTGGATGTAATTAATATGTTCGGGGAGAGTCTCATGATTGGCCAGGTTTGGAAATCTCTTCTTAATACTGCATAAACCATTCTTGGACACGACAACACCCACAGTATAAGGATAGGCAAAAAATTGTGACAGAAGATTCAGTGACAAATGTCATCTGGATATGATAAGGCATCTGGGTCAAGAAGGGCAGGAACGGGAACAGGAGGTGCAATCAATATTGGAAGACATTTCCCTGATGAGTCAACACAACTCACAAAAGATGTGAAATCTGGGAGCAGATCTTTGAGTCAGCATGTATACCCAGGATATAAGGAAACTAACTTCCTATTTTGAGGATGAAATAAGCTTGAAGTTCTCAAGCATCTGTAAAAGAGAAAATCACTGCTGCACCTTAGGTCTTAGTAAATTAGAGGAATTAGAATATAAGTCTTGTGTTCTAGGCAAACAAAATTATCAACACAAGTATCATCAAATAAAGATACCAAATACCTAACTTTCTGTTTTTCAAATGGGAATGTTATTTATCAGGGAAGATGTTTTCATCTGTAAGTATCAGAACATTCAACTCAAAATGGCTTCAGCAGTAAGGAGCTGCATTATTTCACAGAAAAAGTAGTTGAAAGGTAGGTAGATTTCTTTTAAGTTTGTTAATATCTATTTTGATCTAAGATGGTGACAATCATTCCAAAATGTCACATCTTCATACACCTTCATCCAGAGCACTGAAATGGTCTTTTCCAGGAGCTCCAAAACCCTCCCCAGTGTTTCCCTGAAGCCCCTCAAATTCCCCTCCCAGAATTGTGTCACATGCCAATATCTACGCCAAGCACAGAAAAAGAACTGGACTGCACAGCTTCTTTAGGGTAGCTGGGACTGTGTTTACTACCAGCTTCTCTCGGTCACATGGGGAAGCACTCGGCTTCAGGGAGGAAGGAGTAGCCTGGAATAAGGGAGAAGAGTCGTTACCCCACAAGAGAGAAAGGAAGTCATCTCCAAGAACCAATGTCTGCTATAACTGTGACTAGAAGAGATCACTCTGCAGTGATAGTTCAAATATGAAATGACGCTCAGGCAATGAGTCCACCCATCTAAGAGAACTCTGCTCATGCTGGTGATAAGGGCACAGAATAAACTAATCTTAATGTTTTTCTTAAACAAAACGTGATCAATAAGTTAAACATGCTATGCAGCACCACATAAGACTTTCTAGTGACTTTTACATATCCGCTGTTTAGAATTATCTTGTACCACAGTCTCTTTGATGTACAAACACAGACGGTGGAGGGTTGGACTCTCACATGTAATTGTTGTTATACCACTTCCACTTACATGGAAGAACTTACGTCGTTCTGACTAGTATACGGCAGGTTTAAATACAATGGATGTCTCCCACCCCCAATAACAATGACATCATAGTACGTATCAACCCTCTCTCTGTAGGAATAAACTCAGGCTTTCCCTTCAATCAGCCTTAAGAGTTGTAACTTCCATGTCAAGCAGGACCTCAAAAGAAATGTCTTTATCATCTTCTCCATTCCTTACCATTATTTCATCTTAATTTTCACTTCTTTGCTTTCCCTTAATATAGGGACCTGTTGAAACTAGGTACCTCTGGAAAACACAACACTATATATTCATGACCCTCCAGGCTAATTCAGATTCCATTTCTATTTGGTTTGAGCTCTGCAGCACAATCATGACTCATGAGTTTGAGCAAAGAGGCAGACAAATTTTAGATCAGATGTTCATTTAACAACCTCAACATGTTAATATGACAAGTTGTTACAAATGGAGTCCTAGAAACCAATGATACTAGGAACAGGCCCCGCTAGGAAGTACAATTCATAGTGAATATTTAAGAAAATGCTACCTATGCTATTTATTGTGCTTAATGTTTCTCTAATGAAGACAGCAGACCTCCCAGGCTAAGGAGATCAATCAATGCACTTGCCGAGTCTCTGGTCCCAAAACAATATTCTATAATTACAGAGAAAGGGCAAACTTAGAGATTAGTCAGAGAACTTTTAGGGCAAATAAAGGACCTGCTCAAATCACCAGCAAATATAAAACAGTGCTAGGCAGTAAAGGATAGGAGGATAAAGATGGGACCTTGCCCTCAGGCAGCCTCAATATGAAGAAAGATTCTAAAAAATGTGATGAGTAAATCTGAGAAGAAAAAAGCATCTGAAAAACTGTCCAGATTAGATGTCTCTGGGAAATACAACATTATATGAGTATATGTATGACCCACCAGACTAACTGACTAAAGTGACCACTGGAAACAGTGGGACTTGTTTTTCTGTAAGGAGTGATAAGTACCTCGAGGGCAGTTTAATTTCTATTTGTAATCTGTGTCCTTGAGTAAAATAAGTGCTCAATAAAAATCTGCTGAATGAATTTTAAAATGTAAAATCAGAAAAATAAGGCAGGGCAAGAACGAATACCCCATCTCTTAGGCCTTTTTCTCTACTTTTGTTCAAACGAATGCAATACTCCTCTCATTTATTTTCTCTTCAAACTAAAAGTATTTACTGAGCATCTGTTATTATGCAAGCAAGTGCTGAGCAGTACACATTATTTTTAAAATATGGTCCCTGAATTCAAACAACTTTCAATTTGGCAGGAGAAATAAACACCTGCCAAACAGATATCTCAAATGCAAAGCAGAATGCAAGGTTACACAAATGGTTCACATAGAACCCTACAGCCTCCTAAAATGAAGATTCACATCTGGCATGTGACCCGGAAGAAAGGCATAATAAAGGAGAAGACACATGAGCTGAGCTTTGAGAATAAGATTTCAATAGGCAAAAATAAGAGCACCTGGAAAAGGACAGAGGCATACATCACAGGCAGGAGGACCTCCAGGGGAAAATTCATTCGTTTATTCAATGACTATTCTTAAGTATCTGTTTTGTGCCAACCACTGTTTTAGTTGCAAGTGAAATAGTAGAAAACAAAACAAAAATCTTGCCTTCGTGAAATTAGAGAAAATCTCCTGGTGTGTTTCCAGAGTGTTAGTCCATTTTGGTAATATACAGAAAAGAGCAGAAAGATCAAGACAGGAAAGGTAGATTCCAGAGATAGTATTTGATTATGGAGGAATCAAAGCCAAGTTAAAGAATTTTTTGAACTTAGTTCTTGACATTGAGGAGTCATTATAGGTTTCTCAAGCAGAGACTGTCTCAATCAGTGTCTTGTGAAGGTAACTCAGTGATAGACTCCAGGGCTGGGTGACTGAGGGTGTGGTATGGAAGCAGGGAGAACAATTATATGCTATGGCATCCTGTTGGGAAGTATCCAATTTAAGTATCACTTCCTTTGAGATGTCACCCTGATTCAATCAGATCAGCCAGTATCAGGTGCCCCACTAAGGTTTTCTCACAGCAATTTGTCTCCTCTATGACAGCACTTACTGCATAGCATTGCAAATGCCTGTTTAGTAATTCTTACCTTTCCACTCATCAAAAGAGAAGAGCCTTATCTTTGTGCTCCCAATGCCGAGACTAGTGCCCGGCACGCAGCAGAAAGTATTTATGGTATGAGTGAATGATCAAATGTTATGGGTTGAATTCTGTCCTTTCAAAATTAATATGTTGAACTCCTAACCCCCAAAACTTCAGAATGTGATCTTATTTGGAGAGAGGGTCTTTACAGAGGTAATCAAGTTAAAATGAAGTAATTAGGCTGGGTCCTAATCCAACATGATTGGTGTCCTTTTTAAAAGGGAAAATTTGGAGGCAGACATGCATATAAGAAGACACAATAAGAACAAGAAGACCACCGTCTACAAACCGAGGGGAAAGGCCTGGAACAGAACTTCTCTCACAGCCATTAGAAGGGTGCAATCCTGTCAACCTCTTGCTTTTGAATTTCTAGCCTACAGGAACTGCGAGAAGATAAACTTCTGTTGTTTAAACCACGCAGTTTGTGGTACTTTGTGCCAGCACACTAGCAAACTAAAACCACAAGTGAAAATGTTCATCTAACTTGAAGGAACATTTAGAATTAGAGCTCAGGATTAAGGTCATCATTAACTGTGAATAACAAGAGCTGATAATATGAGAGCAGCATAAATATCTGTGATGAATGATATAGGAGGAAACACCCATGTTTAGAAAACAGAAAGAGAAGCCAGGGACAAATGTAAAGCAGCAATAGAAGTCTGCAGATTAAAGCTGCCCGGGAGAACCTCCCTCCAAAGATTAAGAAAAGTAAAATAAGTGGTCAAAAAATACCCACAAAATTTCTCAGAAGCCACCAAATAAGAAAGGGCCATAGACAGATGTTCAAATCTCAGAAAAGCTGTGGCCCAGGAAAGGTTCTGGAGCAGCATGGCATCATCTGTAGCGTGGCAAACCTCCTTACCCTGCATGGCCCCCCCCGCAGCTGTACTCTTGATGTAAAAGAACCTGAGAATTCTGAAAGTTCCCCCAAATCTGAAGAGAAGCAAAGGGACTAATAATTTCATCTTTCCCTTCTCTAGCGAGGAAATGAACCTATAGGACAGACTCTGATGATGGAGGCTCCAAACTAAACTGGTGAACAAATACAGATGCCTTAAAGGTGTCCCTTGGGAGTGGGACACACCTTTGAGATGCAGTGAATCTTGGCATATTTAACAACACTTTAAAAGTGAGAATACAACGCAAGTACAACCTTCCTTAGCTGGATTCTTCTTTCTTTCATTCTCCGTGTCTCAGGTTATAGAAAACAATGTGCACAAACTGAAATTCTCAGTCCTCAAACTGCAGCTCAGGCTGAAAAAGAAACTCAGCTTAAAAACACCGTTGGAAGGGGCAACAAGGAAAGCATAATACATCAGCGCACACTTGTGGCCCGATCAGAGGTGCCAAGCACTCGGAAAACGGGGGGAAAGTGACTGAAAATTTCACAAATAGATTACGAAAAAAGTAAAGCGAGAACACAGAGAAAACAAAGAACTCAAAAAAGAAAAAAAGGTAAAGTAACAAAAGGAAATTCTCCACAAGTGCTTTGAGTTTAAAACATGAATTCATAAAATGATAAAACAAAAAAAATAAAATGGAACTGGAAAATGTAGAACCAAGGAAACAAATTAAGGCCCAAAGCATTATTACAGCACTAATAAATAAAGAAGAAAAAGCCAGAAACACAAGAGTTGTAGCTGAACAATTTATTTCTGATATAGAAGGGAGGTTGAAATAATCAGATGAAAATGACAAAGGTTAAAAGAATAGAGAAAAGCTATTAGGACAAAGATGACCAACTATTGGGATACTTGTTTTTTTCTTTTTAACTGTTTTTTTAGAGAGAAAGGAAGGGGGAGATAGAGAGAGAGAGAGAGAAACATCTATTGGTTGCCTCTTGCACACACTCTGACTGGGGATCAAACCCACATTCCAGGTATGTGCCCTGACTGGAAATCAAACCCACAATCTTTTGATGTATGAGACAATATTCTAATGAACTGAGCCACCAGGCCAGAACAGGATAATTGGTATTTTTAAAGTACAAAATTCAACAAAAGGAGAGCTATTAATATTCAAATTTTAAACTTTACTACTGACTTTGCAGATAGACTGAAAACTAGATTGCAAGAAAATTTAATGTAAAACAATCAATATCAAGGCAAATTCTGGTTAAATTGAGGACCTAAAATTTTTTTAAATGTTCATATATGCAGAAAAAGCAATTAAAGATATCAAAGATTAAATAAATGGAAAGTTATAACATGTTAATGGACTGAAAGTCTCAATATTGTTAAGATACCAATTCTCCTCAAATCAACACAATTCCAATCAAAATCCCAAACACTTAGGATGTGACACAGTAATCTCACTCCTTGGGGAACTACCCAAGAGAAACAACTACTTATGTTCACATAAAAACCTGTATATAAGTGTTTATAGTTAATAATTCATAATCACCCCAAACTGGAAGCAATCCAAATATTCCCCTACTGATAAATGTACTGTTTTATGAGAACAAGATGATTTTTTTCCCTAAAAAAATAATGTTAAGAGACTGGCAAAATGTTGAGAATTTTGAGGATGGGTGATGGTACATGGCTATTAATTACGTATCTCTACTTTTGTGTTCTGAAAATTCCACTTTAAACTGTTCAAAAGAAAGAAAGAGGATGGCCAACAACTCATGTCGGTAGCATGAAAGAAACTAATGAGTGAATGAGGACGAAGAACAAACTACTGGATTCTGAAACTAGAAAATAACTGCACAATCGAGTGGTAGAAACCAAATCTAAGTCTCTAAGGGTTGAGGAGGCATTGAAAGTAGTTAGTACAGTTAGTATTACATTAAATATTTACAATGATTTTTTAAAAAGTAGATGGTACAGATATACATAAATTTTATCTTCAAGGAAAGTTTGAGCTGGAGGGATCCTAAGAGTTGATCCAGCTATGAGGACTGAAGCTCTGAAGGATTTTCCAAGAGAGTTGGACCCAACACTCAACGCAAATGACTTCTGGGATCTTCCCCACTCTTATGTTGCCTGTTACTCAAGATATTTCATAGGAAAAAGGAAAAAGAAGATGGTAGAGTGAAAGATTTATTTCAAAGATGAAAACATCCAAACCTCTCTTGGGTCCTTGCTTCTAAGATGGCCAAGAAAAGAAGGAACAACGGTCATGCCAAGAAAAGAAGGAACAACGGTCGTGCCAAGAAAAGACCATGGCGTGTGCAGCCTATTCACGCACCACCTGTGCCAGATCTGTGCCCCCAGGACAAGACCATAATGAAATTTGCTATTTGAAATACAGTGGCTGCAGCCGTCAGGGACATTTCCGAAGTGAGTGTCTTCATCTCCTGTGTGCTTCCCAGGCTGTGTGTGAAACTACACTACTGCGTGAGTTGAGCGTGCCGCTCACAGCAAGGTAGCAAGGTAGGAATGGTTCTCGTGAAGCCAGGAAGAACTGAACCCTCCCACACTGGTTTATTTATTTATTTAAACAATTTTATTTATTTATTTTTTAGAGAGAGGGGAAGGGAGGGAGAAAGAGAGAGAGAGAAACAGCAATGTATGGTTGCCTCTCACATGGCCCTCAAGGGGACCTGGCCCACAACCCAGGCATGTGCCCTGACTGGGAATCGAACCGGGACTGCTTGGTTCCCAGCCCATGCTCAATCCACCGCGCTACACCAGCCAGGGCCCTCCCACACTGATTTAGATCTACAGGTGCTGTCCACAACCCCCACCAAAGCCCTTGTAAGGAGCTAAGTCCTTAAGGACTGAAGTAAAGTTCTCTGGAAAAAATAAAATGGAAATTATACTTAAAAAAAACATGAAAGCATCTTGAATACATGTATGGAACAAGGAAAAACTGGTGGTGAAAGAGAGGTTAAAATTGTATATGTGTGCATATGCCTAAAATGAGAACTATGGTTTCGCAGGAAGTCAGAACAAAGCAGGAAAATAATGAAACTATAGCCTCAAGTAAAGATCCCTGGGCTACAATGGCAAGGAAGGCAGGCACAAGAAAGTCCCTATTTCAACACCTGTAACTCAACCTATAAGCAGCTGGGTTTCTAAAGTGCAATTACATTTCAGTTGTTTGGAAATTTAAAGTATTCCATCAAATCAAAGTATAATGGACATTTAGTTTTCCAGACAAGCCATAAACCCTGACTCAGTTCACAATGTGAGTAAGTAACAGTTTTAACTGGAGTCCTGGCTCTAAGGAATAGGAAGGTGTTCCGCACAGCACAGAGAAAGAGCACACTTGCCCTAGGGCCTTAAGACAAACTTCATTATCCCCAGAGATCTCATTCTGCCCTAAATCCCCGAATACAACTACCTACCAAGATGTAATCCTACCAAAAATGTTCTAAGTGCATAAATACCTAATCCCTCAAACATCAAATAAAAAAGTGAAATTATTAAATTTCAACTCATGTTGGCTAGATACTGGAAAGAAACCAATTTTATTATTATTTAGAATAGAAGAGTAATTCTTTTTTTTTTTAAGATTTTATTTATTTATTTTTAGACAGAGGGGAAGGAAAGGAGAAAGAGAGAGAGAGAAACATCAATGTGCGGTTGCTTTTCATGTGGCCCCCTCTGAGGATCCGGCCCACAACCTAGGCATGTGCCCTGACTAGGAATCGAACTGGCAATCCCTTGGTTCCCAGCCCACGCTCAATCCACCGAGCTACACCAGCCAGGGCAGAAGAGTAATTCTTAAACATTAATATGCATTCCACTTTCCCGAGATCATATTTCATGGGCCTCCCCAGAGGCAATGTTATTCCCATAGGTGGTCCTCCAATTAGGGGAAAGCACTGAGCTATGATCTTCTGGTTCTGTTTAAAGATAATGCTTGTTAACACAAATGAATTCTTATGTGAGTGTTTTACATACTTAAGAAAATAAAATAAAGCATTTCTTACAGTATAAAGGAAAACATTCTGGAACACGAGAACTATAGAAGCAGGTTGGCCCAGCCTGGGCAGTATCCCTAGGGTACTCTACTGGCTACGTATTAATACTCACACTCACCCTCATTTCATATTCATAGGTAAAAACACTGACAGTAGAATCACATACTGAAGGGTAAATCACATACATGAAAGTGAGTTCATTCATTCATTAGAGGCTTTTTACAAATAAGGGTTTTTCTAAGACCACTGCTTGGCTATTGTCTATGGTTTGTCTAAATTTCTACTTAAAGAGATTTAATGGAGAATTCATGAGGTAGAAATATTGTTCTGTCCAAAACTGATAATAGCTTAGTCCACTACCATATATTACTATTCAGCTGAATCAATTTCTGAATTACATAAATTATGTGCAATCCTACAGCATATGTCACTAGTACTGACATTCTGCTCTTGGGCATTGGGACAACCAGGTCAGTTTATTACAGCTGGCATCCACCCTGACTGGCTGGATATCCATGCCACACAGGATGTTAATAATTGTGCTTCTCACTCCAGTTTGTAGTTCTATATTTGACAGTCATCATGCTGCATTTTATTTTAGTTGTAGACATGTCTTGTGTCACTTAAATTCTGTAAGTTCTGGCAAGGTAAGGCGGAAAGACTGCCATATGCAAATTTATATCTTACACAGAACTAACCCAGGGCAGGTGAGACAAGAAATAAATGTCATGGTATCAACAGTCAACAAAGGAAATTATCATAGCTGATGATCAAATCTGGCTGCACTGCTAGCAGAAAGGCCCAAATTTCTTAGCTTCAAATTTAAGTTAGAGACATAGCAAATTATACATTTATCTTTAAATAACTCATGTGGCGAGGTCAACTTCTCAACTTTTTGCTATTTAATCACAGTCTGTTTGTGCTCTTGACTTGTACTAAGAGGCTGTACTTGAACTTCTCAAAAGATTTTGTTTAATGGGATTTGGTTCTGAAAAACTTGAAGAATGTTTTCATTAAGGTCAGTTGCACTTTTTTTTTAAATTCTAGGACTAAGATTAATTGCTTTTTACTTATTTGAATTATTACCATTTAACCAAATCCTCATTGTTTAAAGGAAGACATAATACATTTAAATTAGTGTGTGTGTGTGTGTATGTGTGTATAGTATATCTATAGAGTGTATATATATATATATATATATATATATATATATATATATATATATATATATATATATACACATCAAGGTCTGTCTGGAAAAAGTCCAGTCATTGTTAATATAATGAGAATGGTTTGTGTGACATGGATGTAACCTGGCAGCAAAAGAAAGAGGACTGGAATGAGAGTGTACAAACAATGACGACTTCACTGTACTAGTCAGTGGGGGTTGGTAGACACTGTTGATTCTACCTTGTATATGGTCTGTCCAGAAGGTATCCTGCCATGTAATACGAAAAACAGAGACACTGAAAAGATGCAAAATAAAAGAAACACTGTACACAGGACAATGACATCTCAGTCCCCTTCAAAGTAGGCACATTGGGACCTCACACAGTTCTCCCAATCTCCATCAGCTGCCCCACTGTATTATCCTAAATCTCACCGACGGTCTGAAACTTCTTCCCTTTCAAAGGTGATTTTAGTTTTGGGAAAAGCCAGAAGCCACAGGGCACCAAATCTGGGCTGTAGTGGGGTAAGTCACCTGAGTAACTTGATGTTTCTCCAAACACCTCTGCATGAGACGTGATACAGGAGTATTGTGATGCCAATCATCAGTTGCCCATACCTGTGGCTTTCTAAATCATCCAAATAGTTTCCATGGAGGAATGTTCGAGCTTAATGCAAAATGTGATGCAGATTAGTTGTTCTACTAACTCAGTCATTTTGAATGCAACAGCCACAGAGTATACATGCTCACTCAATGGTGTCTACCACCCTCACTGACTAGTACAGTGAAGGTGTCATTGTTCATACATGTGTATTCCAGTTCACTTTCCTTGGCTGCCCCGTTATATCGATGTTGCACAAATCGTTCTCATTATATTAACAATGGTTGGACTTTTTTCAGACAGACCTTGTATGTTTAATATCATGTATAGTACATACGACAGTACAGTTAAATTAGCATATAGTGTAAAAGTATAATTAAATTAAGCATTCTATGTTGTCTGTCTTTACTGACTTAAAAGAGTTTTTTAGTTCATTTAACTTGGTTCCTGGTTAAGTAGCAGAACTAATTTGAGTTTTCTCACTCTTTCCCATTATACTTCGTTAGAATGGCAAATAATAACATAACAAAAATAAAGATCAGAAACTGAGAAACTGTGACCTGGATAAGTTATGCAAAGGCAACCTTTGTCTTCATATGAACTTTACATCCCAGTCTAGCTTCAACTTTGAATTTTACTTGCCCCAGTATAAAAAGTACCAAAATTTAGTACTGCTACAGATGGGATTGACCAGAAACACACTTCTTGCTATTGCTAATCATAAAGTCCTTGGAAATTTGGTGTGTTTTTCCTTTTGGACAGTAAATAGAAAGATGCAGTATTATAGAGTCTGATAAATTTATAATTAGTCAAACTGCACATAAAAATGTTTTCTTACCCCTTCTACTATATTACTAAAATGACCGAACACAAATCCAGTATATATCTAAAATTAAGTGAGATAAAACCTATGAAAAAATTGGCATAAATAAGTTATAAAATCTTCAAAGTAATTAAGGCCATATAACATCTTTTCAGAATAGCTTTCCAGAGATATTTATCACCTACAAATTCCCAAGTGTCTGATATCCTCGTAGATATCACACTACCTTTTTGTCATCTGGAACTGCTTTTTGATAGTGCTCAATATATTAGATGATCCATGATTATGTAAAAATGCAGCCCTGTGCCAATAATAAAAAGAAAGAAAAAGCAGCCCTACAACTAAATCACATCACTTACACTACAAAGGATTTCACCTTTACTTTTCCTTTTTTCCTGACCTAAGAAAGAGGCAATATGTATTGAATGTCTTCCAATCTCTCTTCTGAGCTGTGAAGTTTGTGATTCCTCCAAATAGAATTTAGGAATATAACCTTTTTTTTAAAAAAAAAAGATTTTATTTATTTATGTTTAGCAAGAGGGGAAGGGAGGGAGAAAGAGAAGGAGGGAAACATCAATGTGTGGTTGCCTCTTGCACGCCCCCTACTGGGAACCTGGCCCACAACCCAGGCATGTGCCCTGACTGGGAATTGAACTGGGGACCTTTTGTTTCGCAGGCCTGTACTCAGTCCACCTAGCAATACCAGGTAGGGCTATAACCTTCAACCATATTTCTATCAATTATGTTGATCTTATACCTCTCACTCAAATATCTTTCGTGGAGTTCTTAGAAGGCTGACAACAGTTTTAAGGATAGTAACAATGTGACATCTTCTCATTTATTCTGTAAATCCCTTCCCCAAGCCACCGCTGACATGCTACCCATTTTATGCCCCTAGCTCTCCTTCTATGTTCTCTACTGAGAATGTTTCTCTATTCACCTCATCTCAATCTTCATCTAAGATAAGTTTTAGAAAAAAAAAAACAAAAATGAGAGATATAAACAATAAAAACTTATCTTGAGGAAAAAGGGAAGAGCACAAAGTAAAAAAGGGATCCTTGCCAATAAGTCTGACAATAGAAAGCAAAACTTATTGTTGGGTATACAGTTCACTTTCATCAGGAAACATGTGTTGTGATAGGAAAAGTTTAACCAATTATAATGTTTGTTGCTGGAGCAATAGCACTCACTAGTGACAAGCCCCTCACTGGCTGGAGCAGACAAGCTGCTAAACCTAACTAGAAAAAATAAGAAATAGGCCTCTGATAATGAAATAAGGGAGAAGGATTGTTCTTGAGTAAATCCAATGTACTGTGATTTACAAGGTGGGGATTCTAGACACCAGCATTTCTAAGGGGTGCTTGATGGAGGGTGTGACTGTCTGCGGATAACCATCCCACTTGGTTAAAGGTGTTGGCTCTCACTGGAGCTATACACGAAGGTTGGGAATCTCCCCCTTGCAAAGGCTTTGCCTGAGTTCTTATCTGCCCTATTTCCCTGCAGTCCCACTTTGCTGACCTCTCCTTTTCCTGAAGCCCTGACTTTGACTTTCAGAACATACCCCTCTTCTAACTGGCCTTATGCCATTCCATTGTTCAGCCCTGAATCATTCTGTCCCATTGGTTCTTTTCCTCATTCCCCTGCACTGGGGGTTTCTCCCCTCAATATTTGGCACTTTTTTTTTTCTTTTTATCTACTTACTCTTCATACTATGTTAATGAGCCCCAAATCTGAACTCCGGACCCCAACCTTTCATTCATACTAGATGTCACTATTTCCAACTGCTAATAAACATTATAACTTAAGTATTTCACTGTCATGGGGAACCTAATGAATCCCAAAAAGCACCAATTTTGCCCAATTTCCACCTCCCACCATTTGGCTTATTTGTCCAGCACCTTCACTGACGCTAATGGCTTTTCTTCTGATCTAAAACAATGGGATCATCTTTGACTCTGCTCTTTCACCTCTAATCTGCAAGCTTTACTTTTCTTAAATGAAAGATTTCTCCACTATTCTCACTGCTAACAACTGAAAAGAACTCAACTTCTCCCTGTATTACTGCAACTGGGTCTGAACATCTCCTATCTCCACTCTAGTTTTTTTTAAAATTCATGCTTGGGGTAAATGTTATTATCAGAAAAAAAATTCTACAATACCACTTTTATCATCTTTTCTCCTTCTAAAGAATATACATAAATGATACATATACATAATATGACTCCCTATCATAAATCACATCAAGCCCCAAGTTCTAATCTCTTTCATCTGACTCTATTCTCTCCATTCAAGTTCACTTCCCAGTTCTCCCTACCGCTAATATTAAAATCTTTTTATTTTTCTAGTAAGCTACTTCCCACCTGTCCCCTTCCCTCTCGGTTAACCTCCAAAGTCACCAACTGTTTCGTTTGTCTCCCATCACATTCTTTTTATGAACAGAAATGAGGACTTGGAAACTTCAGAGGGTGCCTGTTACAAGACTCTCAGTCCAACTTCAAGGATCTGTACGGAGACGAAGCAGCTGCTAAAACTGGACAAGTAGTTGGGGACCGAATACGAAAGATCCCTAAGGGCAAGTGTGTCACATTTATTTCTCTTAGAGATTTAGCTCTCAGGTAAAAACACTGAAACAATCATCAAATCACAATAAAGTGCAAGCAAGAAAAACAAAATCCCAAGGTCTCCCTTGTGACCACCATCTAATGAGGTTTATAAGAACAACACTTCCTGCCTTGGGAACTTTGCCACTGTGTCCCTCAGATGAAAGCAGTTCCTCTGCTTTCATAAGCTACCAAGAGGTCCAAAAGCAGGCAGCAACAAGCTCTACTGAGCAACTTCTATGACAAAGGTCGGAAGAGCTTTTCTAAGGCGCCCAAATCAACCAGTGCCAACACAAAGTCTTCATTCTTGGGGATTTTTGCAATTAAAAAGCTGTCTTGATTAAAGTTTTAAAAATTGATGCTTCTGAAAAGAAAACCATTTAAAAAATGAGTTAATAGAAGACAGCAAATCTGTGAAATGGGTCAGTTAAAGCTTAGAAATTCATAAGGAAGAAGCAGAACCAGTTTTCTGAAAAGGCCTCGTAATCATCATAGAGTATTGCTCAAAAAACTAAAGAGATGTGTACAGATCCTCTAAGGACACTGCAGGCAGTTTGCTTGAAGAAGGAAAGGAAGCTGATCCAGCATACCATAGGCAGTGCCAACCAGGCACATCTGAAACCAACTATAGCCTATTTCCTGAGGCAGGGGTGTAGCTACCCAAGTTACCCAAGCGAATGACAACAGCACCCACTTATCAAGGACTCTGGGCCAAGCACAGCGTGAGGTGTTCCATACACATTACCTATTTAATCCTCATAGCAACCGGTGAAAGAGGTATCATTACTTTTATATACTCATCTACTGATGGATACTTGGATGGACCTGCAGGGCATTATGCTAAGAGAAATAAGCCAGTCAGAGAAAAAACAAACACCATAGGATTTCACATATATGTGGGATCTAATGAACAAAATAAACTAACAAAATAGAAACAGATTCATAGAGAGAGAAGAGACTGACAGCCGTCAGAGGGGAGGGGGGGTTGCATGACTGGGTGAAAAAGGTGAAGAAATTAAGCAAAAAACCCCCCAAAAAACCCTCATAGACACAGACAACAATATGGGGATTACCAGAGGGAAAGAAGAGAAAGGTTGGGGGGAGGTACAAGGGTATGTATAGGAGGGATAAATGGTGATGGAAAGAGACGTGACTTGGGGTAGTAAACACACAACACATATACAGATGAGGTACAGAATTGTACATCTGAAACCTATATAATTTTTATTAACGAATACCACCCCAATACATTCAATAAAAAATAAAAGTAAATACAAAAACAGAGGTACATTATCTTTGTTACAGATAAGGAAACTGAAGCTCACAGAAGTTCAGTAACTTGCTTCTGATCACGCAGTTATTATCTTGCAGAGCAGGTGTTCAAAGTTCAACAGGAGTCTGGTCTATGCTTACCCACTACAGCATAGAGGTTTCCAGTGTAAACCTCTGGTGGTGAGAGGAGCAAGATGGCAGGACAGACTTAGCTAATCAACCAACGCATAAACACCATATGCTGGGGATTCAAAAGTGGACCAACTCTTGCCCTGGCTGGATGGCTCAGTTGGCTGGAGCATCATCCAGTCAGGGCACATACCTAGGTTGCAGGTTCAATCCCCAGCCAGGACCCATATGTGAGGCAACCAATTAATGTTTCTCTCCCACATCAATATTTCTCTCTCTTTCTCTCCCTAAAATCAATAAACAAAAAACATTCAGCCTGGCTGGTGTAGCTCAGTGGATTGAGCGCGGGCTGGGAACCAGAGGGTCCCGGTTCGATTCCCGGTCGGGGCGCATGCCTGGGTTGCGGGCCAGGTCCCCACTGAGGGCCATGTGAGAGGCAACCATACATTGCTCTTTCTCCCCTCCCTTCTCCTCTCTCTGAAAATAAATAAATAAAATCTTAAAAAAAAAAACATTCAAAAAGTACAAAAATGCTAAATGACCACCAATTAAGGAGACAATAAATATGTGGTATATGCATACAATAAAATATTATTGAACAGTAAAAAGTAATGAAGTACTAATTCATGCTACAATACAGAAGAACCTTGAACATATTATGCTAAGTAAAAGAAGTGAGTCACAAAACATCACATATTATATGCTTTCATTCACATTAAATATCCAGAATAGGCAGGTCCTTAGAGATAGGACAGTACAGTAGTATCTGCCTAGGACTGGAGAATTGGGGAGCTGGGGGTGGGGAGGGAGCAGGGAGTGACTGCTAATGGTATTGGGATTCTTTGTTCTAAAATTGTTTATAGTGCTGGTTGTATAGTTCTGTGAACATACTAAAAACCAATGAATTCTACTCTTCAAATGGGTGAATTTTATGGAGTATGAATTTCATTTCACTAAAGCTATTTTTAAAATGTGGACTAGGAGACCCAAGACGGCAGAGGAGTTAGTGGAAGCTAAACTAACCTGTTCCCAGAACCAAACTGGAATTACAACTAAATTGTAGAAAAATCATCCTGAATAACCAATTGAACACTAGCTGGAGAGAAGCCTTATAACCACGGATGATAGAAGAAAACACTTCACTTCAATATGACTGGTGGGGAGTGTGGAGGAGGCAGGAGAGGGCTGGCTGTGCTCCCACAGTGGCAGCTGAAGTTCCAGAGGGATATTTCAGTAGCCAGGGGGTTCCCACTGAGAAGTGTGGGGTCTAAGCCCCAAGCTGAGCTCCCCAGCCTATAGCAACAGAACTGGCAAAGGAACCCAGACAATGACAAGCTGTGAAAAGCAGCAGGGTTTCTGTCTGCCAGGGAGAGACAGCTGGATACACAGAGAGCCTCTTAAAGGGCCAATGCACAAAATATTGTTTTCAGCCACTTACCCTGGGCTCCTGCAAAGGGAGGGAACAGTGGACTAGAGATGTATGAGGAGAGTCTGAGGCTGCTGGCTCTGGGGAGAAAACCAAATGGTCAGCCACCAGGACCCCTGTACTGAGTCATTCCCCATACCGTAGGAGCCTTCTTTCTCAGACAGAGCACTCCCCTCCAGTGGCAACAGCCTGAGGGGAAGCAAAAGCTCCACCCAAGGAAATACTCTGCCCTATCCTAAGGTGCTTAAACCCTGCTGCTGAGGAGTACAACTGGAAGATTTTCACTTTTTAAGCCTAAGAGAAAGCCTGCAGACAGAAGTGGATCTCTGGGAGCTCTGAGACTTTAGCTGACTGTCCCACAGGGCCCAGTTCTGGTTAAAGCTGGCCTTTGTGTGCAGCCTGGTTCTTTCTATACACGAACAGGCCCAGTAGAGGGAACCACACAATATGGATAGCAGATAGCTCCAAACAAGTTGCCCAGGGCCAGTCACAGGCAGGGTTTGACAGAGCCCTGCACCAGAGCCTTTGCAGATGTACCTAATACATAGAAACAAACACAAAGAAGCAGATAAAATGGGAAGACAAAGGAACAGTCTCCAAATGAAAGAACAAGAGAATTTTCCAGAAGAACTAGATGAAATGGAGCAATCTATCAGAGAGTTTGGAGTAATAATTATAAGTATACTCAATGGCATGATAAAAGACATAAACCACAAAAAAGGACCAGTCGGAAATAAAGAATGCAATGTCTAACATAAATAATACACTGGAAGGAATAAATAGTAGGTTAGGTGAAGCAGAGGATCAAATCAGTGATTTGGAAGACAAGGTAGAAAAGAAACACCCAAGCAAAGCAATAAAAAGAAAAAAGAATTTTAAAAAATGTGCAGAGCTTAAGAAACCTTTGGGATGACATGAAACATAACAATATTCGCATCATGAGAATACAAGAAGGAGACAAGAGTGAGCAAGGGATTGGGAACCTATTTGAAGAAATAATGACTGAAAACTTCCATAATCTGGTGAAGGAAGAAGACACACAAGTCCAGGAAGCTCAGAGAGTCCCAAACAACTTGGACCCAAAGAGGCCTACATCAAGACACATCATAATTAAAATGGCAAGGTTTAAAGACAAGGAAGAATTCTAAAGGATTCAAAAGAAAAGCAGGTAGTTACATACAAGGGAGCACCAATTAGACTGTCATCCAATTTCTGAACAGAAACATTTCAGGCCATAAGGGAGTGGTGTGAAATACCAAAGGTGATGAAAAGTAAGGATCTACAACACAGGCTATTTCACCCAGCAAGGATTCCCAGACAACAAAAAGCTAAAGGAGTCTGTTAACACCAAACTAAGCGCAACAAATGTTAAAGAGCTTGCTTGAAGAAGAAGAAAAAGAGAAAGAAAAAAAAAAAAACAGAGGAAAATAGTCTAACAATAAAATGGCACTAAATATATATCTATCTATCAATAATCACCTTAAATGTAAATGGCTTAAATGCTTCCACCACAAGACATAAGTAGCTGAATGGATAAGAAAACAAGACCCATATATATGCTGCCTCCAAGAGACCCACCTCAGATTGAAAGATGCATACAGACTAAGAGTAAAGGGTTGGAAAAAGATATTTCATGCAAATAGAAAGGAAAAGAAAAGGCTGGGATAGCAATACTTAGACAAAAGAGACTTTGAAAGCAAGGCTACAATAACAGACAAAAAAGGACACTACATAATGATGAAGGGAACAATCCTTCAAGAGGATATAACTATAGTAAACATTTACATAGCCAACATAAAAACACCTAAATGTGTAAAACGAAACTTGGTGGACATAAAAAGAGAGATCAATAGAAACGCAGTCATAGTCAGAGATTTTAATATCACTTTGACTTCAATGGATGGATCTTCCAGAAAGAAAATCAACAAGGAGATAGTGGCCTTAAATGACACACTAGATCAAATGGATTTAATTGATATGTTCAGAGCATTTCACCCCAAAGCAGCAGAATATACATACTTTTCAAGGGCACATGGAACATTTTCTAGGAAAGACCACATATTAGGACACAAAACAGGTCTTAATAACTTGAAGAAGACTGAAATCATATCAAGCATCTTCTCTGACCACAATGCTATGAAACTAGAAATCAATCACAAGAAGAACACTGAAAAACATGCAAAGACATGGAAGCTGAATAACATGTCATTACACAATGAATGGTTCAACAGTGAGATCAAGGAAGAAATCAAAAGATATCTTGAAATAAATGATAATGAGAACACAACAATCCAAAATCTGTGGGACACAGGGAAAGCAATTCTAAGAGGGAAATTCATAGCACTATAGGCCTACCTCAAAAAAACAAGAATAAGCTCAAATAAACAACCTAATTTTATAATTTAAAAAAACTGAAGAACAACAAACAAAGCCCGAAGTGAGTAGAAGGAAGGAACTAATAGAGATTAGAGCAGAAAGAAATGAAAGAGTCTAAAAATGATACAAAATATCAATGAATCCAAAGCTTGTTCTTTAAAATAAACAAGTATGACGAGCCCTTAACTAGACTGATCAATAAAGGAGAGAGGATCCAAATAAATAAAATCAGAAATGAAAGAGGATAAACAACAACTGACACCAAAGTAATACAAAGGATTGTAAGAAAATATTATGAACAACTATATGCCAACAAACTGGACAACCTGGATAAAATGGATAAATTCCCAGAAACATACAGTCTTCCACAACTAAATCAGGAAGAATCAGAGAATCTGAATAGACAGATTACACCTAGTGAAACTGAAACAGTAATCAAAAAACTCCCAATAAACAAAAGCCCTTGACCAGATGGCTTCACAGGTGAATTTTACCAAATATTCCAAGAAGAACTAACATTTCTCCTTCTCAAACTATTTCAAAATATTCCAGAGAAGGGAAGTCTCTCAAGCTCATTTTATGAGGTCAGTATTATCCTAATTCCAAAACCAAATAAAGACACTTACAAAAAAAAAAAAAGAAAATTATAGGTCAATATCCCTGATGAACATAGACACTAAAATCCTCAACAAAATATTAGCTAATTGAATACAGCAATGCATCAAAAAGATCATACACCATGATCAAGTGGGATTTATTTTGGGAATGCAAGGTTTACACATATGTGAATCAATAAACGTAATTCACCACATCAACAAAATGAGGGATAAAAACCACATGATCATATCAATAGATGCAGAAAAGGCATTTGATAAAATCCAGCACCTGTTTATGATAAAAACTCTGAGAAAATTGGGATTAGAGGGAATATGCCTAAACATAATAAAGGCCATATATGACAAACCCACTGCCAGTATTATACTCAATGGGCAAAAACTACAACTGTTCCCCTTAAGATCTGGAAAAAGACAGGGATGTCTGCTTTCACCTCTTTTATTCAACATAGTACTAGAAATCCTAGCCACAGCAATCAGACAAGAAGATGAAATAAAAGGCATACAAACTGGAAAGGAAAAAGTAAAATTGTCTTTATTTGCAGATGACATGATACTGTACATAGAGAATCCCAAAGATTCAACCAAGAAACCACTAGAACTGATAAATGAATTCAGCCAAGTAGCAGGATACAAAATTAATATCCAGAAATCAGTTGCATTTTTATATGTCAATAACAAACTAACAGAAAGGGAAATTAAGAAAAAAACCACATTCACAATTGCTTCAAAAAGAATAAAATATCTAGGATTAAGCCTAATTAAGAATGTGAAAGACCTGCTCTTGGAAAATTATAACATACGGAAGAAACTTAAGAAGATACAAATAAGTAGGAGCACATACCGTGTTCATGGATAGGAAGAATTAACATCATTAAAATGTCCATACTATCCAAAGCAATCTATAGATTTAACACAATTCCTATCAACATTCCAATGATGTATTTCACAGAACTAGACAAATATTTCAAAAATTTATATGGAACCACAAAAGGCCCCGCCTAGCAACAGCAATCCTAAGAAAGAACAAAGTTGGAGAAATCATGCTACCTAACATCAAACTATAGTATAAGACCATAATAATCAAAATAGCATAGAACTGGCATAAAAACAGACACATAGCTCAATGGAACAGACTAGAGAGCCCAGAACCCATACCTTTACAGTCAATTGATATTCGACAGAGGAAACAAGCACATACAATGGGCTAAAAATAGTTTATTCAATAAATGGTGCTGGGGAAATTGGTCAGATATGTGCAGAAAAATGAAACTAGACCATTTTCTTATACCACACACAAGAATAAATTCAAAATGTATTAGACTTAAATGTTAGACCTGAAACCATAAAAGTCATCGAAGAAAGCACAGGCAGCAAAATCTCGGACATCACTCGTAGCAATATTTTATCTGATAGATCTCCCCTGGGAAACAAAGAGAAAATAAGCAAACTGGACTACATCAAACTAAAAAGTTTTTGCACAGCAAAGGAAAACATCAACATAATAAAAAGACAACCCACAGAATGGGAGAACATATCACCAATACATCTGATAAGGAATTAATATCCAAAATTTATAAAGGACTTCTAAAATGCAATACCACAAAAACAAAAAATCCAATTAAAAAAGGGACAAAGAACCAATAGACATAGGGAGGATCCTAAATGTCATTAATCATCAGAGAAATGTAAATTAAAACTACAATGAGATATCATCTCACACCTGTCAGAATGGTGAGTGGAGAAAGGGGAACCCTTTTGCACTGTTGGTGGGAATGCAGACTGCTGTAGCCACTGTGGAAAGCAGTATGGAGATACCTCAGTAAATTAATGGATCTGCCTTGCAACCCAGCAATCCTAATTTGGGGAATATATCCAAAGGAACCCAAAACACTAATTTGAAAGAACATAAGCACCCCTATGTTTATTGTAGTGCTATTTACAATTGCCAAGATATGGAAGCTTCCCAAGTGTCTATCAGTAGATGAGAGAATAAAACGATTATGGGACATTTACACAATGGAATACTACTTGGCCATAAAAAAGAAGAAAATTTTGCCCTTTGTGACAGTATGGATGGACCTGGAGAATATTATGCTAAGTGAAATAAGCCAGTCAGAGAAAGACAAATACATATGATTTCACTCGCATGTGGAATCTAATGAACAAGCTGAAGTAACAAGCCAAACAGACTCATACATAGAGAACAGGATGGCAGCTAAGGGGGTGGGGGAAAGTTAGGGGATGGAGGGATTGAGCAAAAAGGAAAAAGGACTCATGGACATGGACAACAGGGTAGTGATTTCAGAGGCAGGGGGATATAAGGGAACTAAATGGTAATAGAAAAAGAGGGGGAAATACAATTAAATAAACAAAAAAATGAATAAAATGTGGACTAAACAGAGTGCCTGCTCTCTTTAAGTTCATATACAAGTAAACAGTTACAATATATAGCATATATTCTATAATACCAATAAGCCTAGGGAGCTTTAGCAGCAAAGGTGAGAGGGTAGTTACTCCAGCCTAGGAACCAGAGTCGTGGCCACAGATCAAGAAAGTCTTCCTGGAGAAAGTTATATCGGAGCAGACCGTTCAAAGGGTAAGTAGGAGCTAGGCTGATGAAAAAGATACAGTAACCTTCAGAATATAACCTGGGAATATCTTATAAGAGAAACGTAATACAATCCACTCCAACTCTCCCTGATTACTGACTTTTAACCTAAGATGGCTTGTGGTTCACATACTGCTAATCACCATGTAGAAGAGTCTCAGAAAGGAGTAAATGTAGACTCAGAAATAGAAAGTTCAAGTCCCCCAGTGGGATACATCTTTAAATTCAGGGATAAAATCTAGAAGCATCAACCACTCACCTTTACAGATTGAAGTTAATATGGAGTTGAAGGTCTGTATGTGAAGAGCTAAGGACTGGGAATGAAAGACAGCCAACTTACTGTAACATTTAGATGCCACCCTTCATGTGAAAAGAAATATTGTAAAATTTATGTGGTGGATAAACTTTAGTAGGTTGTGACAGTTCTGTTGAAATTGAGGAAGGTGATGTAAAAGTAAATACCAACTGAAAGACAGAGGTCCCCATGAAGTCTCCAAAACATAGTTGGTGAAGTACTCACCAGGGTTCTTCAGCACTGCATAGAGAGAAGGATGTGAGGGAAGGTTTTAAGAGACAGAATCATCTCTAGAAAGGAGAATGGGATTAACTAAGCTCTTTTTGCCTTAATGTTACCAAACGGTCTTCTTACCTAGACTTGGATCTCCTGAGCAGAATTATCCACTTGTACATTTGCTCAGTCTTCCTTTGTCTACATAAATATATAACCAATTTTAAATGAATGACCTGGGGTTCTAGTTTAAGAACCAGTTTCTTGGGCATGGCTGGCCTTGCATTAAATCACTAAATATATTCCTCCCCACCAATGAACATATTCCTCCCCACCAAACACACTAAAGGACTTTTGTATGTGGTATCCAAATTGGTCAGTTTGAGGCTATCCATGGAGAACTCACACAGAGATGGCTTCCAACAAAAGTGGGTAAAATCATCTGGAAGACCTCCATTCACTACAGCGATAATTCTTAATAGTACGTGAAAAATTCAGAGTGGGAGACTCACCTGCTTTACCTCCCCTAAATCCCTATTCCATGAAAAGCATCACATGGACTATTATATTGCAGCTAACAGGAAACTATAAGAGGACCTTACAGGGTGTGTGAACAGATAACTTCAAACTAAAGCACATACAGAATTTAAATGGTGGCCTTTAAATGTATGCTAGCAAGCTAATATAATTAATGGAAGTTAAGTCCATTATTCTAGAATAACCAGCCTACATGACTTCCCCTAGCAGTTGTGATTTTTAATTGCATTGAAGAATTTCTAACATGGTTTCCCTCTAAATAACCCACATGAAAATACTTGTCATTCCTTAAATGCTTTTGTTCACTCCCTCCTATATAGGAACATAAAACTATGGAAATACTAGCAAGATAAAAAAGAAAAAAAAGAGAACATATTTAGAATCATGGAGCTGGGAAAGAATTTAAGAATTATCTAAATCTACCCCCTAAATTCAGATAATTAAATAGTAGATGAGCCATCTATCTTTGCTTAGCCTTTTCACTGAAAAGCAGAAACTAAAAATGTTGAAAGCCTTTATGTTCTAAAACAGAGACGGAGCAGTGGAGCCGCACTGTGGCTGAGCGGTTTTTACCCCAGGTCAGTGGCGTGAAGCGACCTCTCGGGCAGATCTGAGGCACATCCTGCAATACAGTGCAGGATGATATTCATTACAAGGCCAGAACCTGTCTGGACTCTGCCATCTTGCTCTATAGCCTGAGGTCTGGGCAATCTTAATCTTTCTGAGTCTCTACTTCCCATACACAAAATGGGGGATAATAGAGTGCATCCCTCAGAAATGTTTCATGAGGATTAATTGCATGAATAACCTTAATAGATGGGGATTGATAAGCTAAGATGAACTCTTGGAGGCCAAGGAATGAATGTTATTCACCTGTACCCCAGCACAGCCCATACCACCACAAAGTCGATTCTAGAAAAATGGTCCAAATTACACCAATACAGGATATTGAAACAGGGCCAGCGCTGGTCATCTCAACAGGCAGCTCTTGAAAAAATATACACGAACAGCTCAGCTTCTCTTCAAGTTGTGATATTTTAGATATTTAAAATATGAACAACACTATATGCTAAAAGTTAGCACATAATACATCTGCATTTTAAATTACTGGGGAAAATATAGATTATTCAATAAATAGTATTAAGACAAATGAATAGCAGATTGGTAAAAATAAAAGAAAGTAAGTTGGTATCTATGTCTTAACCAAAATAAATTTCAGATGCATCAAAAATTTAAATGTAAAAAAATAAAACTATAAAAATGAAACCGAGTGAAGGATACACATTATGTCTCTGTACTAACTCTGCAACTTCCTGTGACTCTATGTTAATTTTTTAAAAGAGTTAAAAAATTCTTGATGAGACCAGAGATATTACATAATCCTAAAATAAGGAAGGCCTTTCCAACAATGACAAAAAGCACAGAAGTCATAGACTTAAAGAATAATTAAATATGCCCACTTACAATTAAATGTTTGTGCATGTCAAAAGCCTCAGTAAACAAAACCAAAAGACAAATCAAACAGAAAGAAAATCACATGCACCTCACATCCTGAAGGGCTAATTTCTTTACTATACAGACTTCCAACAAATTAGCAAAAAAAAAGTCAACAACTCAACAGAGAAATGGATAAAAGGAACAAACAGGCTATAAAAAAGTTAACAGAAATAACTCTAAAGTATATACAAAGATACCCAACTTTATTCAGCAA
Source organism: Micronycteris hirsuta (assembly GCA_004026765.1). Classification (NCBI taxonomy): domain Eukaryota; kingdom Metazoa; phylum Chordata; class Mammalia; order Chiroptera; family Phyllostomidae; genus Micronycteris; species Micronycteris hirsuta. Next base: position 29,742 of record PVJI01006137.1, read on the forward strand.
TGCGACAATGCAAATGTAAACTAGAACGAAATAACATTTTTACTTATTAGATTGGCAAAGTCCATAAAGTTAGATAACATGCATTGCTGGCCAAAATGTAGAAAATGTGCACTCCTGTGCATCGCTGGAAGGAATGCGAATTGGTGTAACTCCCGTGGGAGTAATTTGGCAATATCTGTTGCGGTGCAGATGTCCTAGGTATCTACTTGACACTCATATGAAAGGTGCACGTACAAGATTTTTTACAACGTTATAAAAGCAAAAGAAAGGGAAACTCTCCAAATGTCCACCAATGTGAGACTTGTGAACAATAATACTTATGCCAGCAAATACTGTGTAGCTTTAAAAAAAACACTAGAGTAGGTTTACCTACACTGCTATTGAATGAGCGCTAAAAACAGATAACTAACGCCAGGTACAAGACAAACACTTCCTTGTATAGACACAGAATGTCTCTGGAAAGATCGATAAGAAGTTGGTAACATTTGTTACTTATTTGAATACAGTTAAAAGTTAAAACAACAATTAGCCCAGCTGGTGTGGCTCAGTGGATTGAGTGCGGGCTGGGAACCACAGGGTCCCGGTTCAATTCCCAGTTGGGGCACATGCCTGGGTTGCGGGCCGGGTCCCTAGTGAGGGCCATGTGAGAGGCAACCATACATTGCTCTTTCTCTCTCCCTCTCCTCTCTCTGAAAATAAATAAATAAATAAATATTAAAAAAAAAAAAGTTAAAACAACAATTAAAATAGGTATTGTTTCTTCAATTTTATGGCCTCACCTAGAAGGCAATGAACCAAGCAGTAACGATCATGATTACACACATTTACTGAGTCCTCGTACAGGCTTTGAAGCTAAGCATACGGAAAACAGATTACTCACTAAGCAGGGAAGAAGACAGCATCAACACAAGCCAAACTTATCAGTAGATGGCATGGATTTAAGAAAATTTGATACAGATCTCAATATACAGATGACGAGCTAGCAGAAATCAGGTGTTATTTACCTGTGTAGCTCACTCTTTCCCTCTTTCCCCAACCTAGCACTGACTTTTAAAACAAAACAGGTACTCAAATGTTTACAAATGAATGAGTAACTAATTGAACGGATAAATGGATGGATGGTTAGAAGAAAACTGAAGGGTTTGATCTGCCTCTGCTTCCATTCCCATCTGACGCTGAGCAAGCCTTAGGTCCCCTGTTTTTCCCTACACAAAGGGGAGGTGCAGGAATATGTAAGTGCTTAAAAAACATCATAATCCCTACATGACTTGGTGGGTAATTTCTACCATGGGTGGCAAAATGATGCCCAGTCCCCACACAAAAAAAGTGACCATGCCATAATCCCTGCAATCTGTGACTATGTTACCTGGCAAAAGGGACTCCACAGGCATCATTAAGGTTATAGATCTTAAAATAGGGATATTATCCTAGATTATCAAGGTAGGCTCAATGTAATCACTTGAGCCCTAACAAGCAGAGAGCGGCTTCTGATGGGAAGAAGAGATGTGGCAGACAAGGAAGGCAGAGAGATTTGAAGCAGGAGGATTTGACAACTGAGATGGGTTCAAGGACTGGAGAGGAGCCTCCTAGTACCTAAGGGTGGCCCCTAGCTGACACCCAGCAAGGACACAGATATTTCAGTCCTGGAAACACAAGGAACTGAATTCTGCCAGCAACCTGAATGAACTTGGCAACAGATTCTTTCTAGAGCCTTCCAATACGAGTCCAGATGGCCAGCACCATGTGAAACACAGAATAGAGCCGTCACCCTTGACAAACTGGCTTTCTGGCCTACGGAACTGTGAGATAGTAAATTTGTGTTGTTTTAATCCACTAAGTGTGTGATGATTTGTTACGGCAGTAATAGGAAGCTAATACACTATCTTTCCGTTCTGTCCCAGAACCATTTGTTGAGCCTGCGCCCCGTGTTAGGCACTGTACTTATCAGTTCTCTAATCCCTCCCGCTTCTACCAATGAATTGGAACACCAACCATATCACAAGTCAGCAATTACATGCCACCCTAAACATTGCTGACCCCTCGAGATCTGATTTATATCCCCCTAATACTATTTCTCCTAAAAAGTCCCTTTCTCTTTTCCTCAACTCTACTTCTTCCCCCAACCTCTACCTCCTACTTCTAGACCCTAATCATCTCCTACCTGAATTACTGTAATGGCATCTCAGCTAACTTTCCTGACTCAATGGTCATCATTTTCCACAAGCTACCGGAGATATCTTTCCAAGGATTAAACTGATCATGTCATATTTTGGCTCCAAATCCTTTGAAGACTGCCTATGGTAAAAGTCTAACTCCTTGGTTCCCTTTAGCAACCTTTCTGAACTCTGCTACTATAAAAACTGTTTCTGCTTGGCTGCTAATCCAAGGATCTGGCAAGTAGTTGATTCTTGGAAAGCATTTGCTAAATGACGAAAATCAACCCCACCTGATGCTCCAGCCTCATCTCTCACCTTATAGCGGTCCCCTTTCTCGACCTTCATCTCAGCCCCCCGAAGCTGTTCCACCTCCCCTCTCTCTCTCTGGTCCAATTTCTCCTCATGGCAAAAAAGTTTTGTTCACCTGGCGGGTAAACTGATCTCATTTTCTAAGATTCTGCCTTCCCCTAGCAGGGTTTCTTCTTCTCTTACAGCTCAACAACTTGGGAGAAATGTCTAGTTACTTCTGGGCTCTTGATGTAAGCTGTCTCCTCTCCTACCATGGCTTCTACAGCCAACTCTAGTGTGGTGTTATTCAAAGATGTGTGGACAGAAGCTGATGGTTTATTACCAGTGTGGTGCAAGGCTAGTCAAGAAATCACCTGCAAGTATTTAGAAATCTTTATGGCACTTTGACATTGCTGTGACATCCAAGTATGCGATACTTGTTGAACGAGGTATAGACCTGTTTGGGTGTTGCTGAATTTGTGTGGTGAGTCACACGTGGCGCAAACTGCATTCTATCCATGTGCAACAGGACAGCTTACTGTGCACGACAGAGCAAAACAAACAAAACCCAGCTGGTCACCACCCGCCCCCTCGATGTTCTGAGGAGCACTGCTCTGATGCATTCAAGCATGTCCTCGTCGTCCACCTTTTGGGATGTTGTTGGTTGCCTGAGAGATAAACGTCCAGTGAATATCAATGAATAAATTCATGAAGATGTAAATGATAAAAAGACTTCCTGAAAGAGGTGAGATCTGGACAACATCTTAGTGACTGGTGGGAAATGAGCACTTTGGGGTAACAGGATGGGTGAATGCACAAAGGAGTTCAAACGAGGAACAGTGAGAAAAGATATTGCACAGGCAATGGGAAGCTTTCTAAAGGTGAACTATTATGCAGAAGTATAATTACGTAAAAGAGTTCAACCAGACAGTTCTGCCAGAGCCCTACCCCTCTTACCACCCCCACCAGGCTTACTCAAAAGCACCCTATTTGTGCAGAGTCTGCAAGCCTTAGCTATAGGCAGAGGGAGCCCTGAAAGGTTTAAACCAGTGTTGTGACCTTGCTATGTGAAGGATGAATGTGAGGCAGGAGGTCAGCCTGAGGGAAGGGAGACCAACTAGGCTGTACCTGCAATCATTCCAGCGAGAAAAGGTCTCAACATGGGCAGTTTGGGATGTGCAGTGGTGGCAGAGTCAAGAAATCTTTATGAGGCAATATGGGAAGGGCTTGGTGATTCACTAGACAGGATAGAAGCACAGAGTAGCATAACTGAAGTTTCTGGTTTTGTTTGGGTAACTATGTACATGGTGATGCACCAGAGAAATAAGGAAGAGAAAGTGGGACAGGTTTAAGGGGCAGAGGATTCACAAATTTCATTGTGACAAGCCTGTGAGATGTTTAGGTGAAGATGCTGAACACGTACTTGGGAAGGTCAAGGCATGTAAAGATACAGACTTTGGAAGCTTTCACATCTACATGGTGATTAAAACCACAGTAATGGATGGATGAAAAAAATTGTGCTCTAAAGACAAACCCTTGAATAATACTACAATTTAAAGGGTAGGCTGAGATAGGGAATCTTACAAGCAGATGAAAAAGAGAGTCAAAAGACACATGGAGAACTGAGTACATGCAGAAACAAACAAAACTGGGGAGAATTCTGAAGGAGACAGGGCTAAACACAGCCAAATGCACAGAGAGAACCAGTGCAACTGGGCTGAATGGTCTCCACCAGCTCACATGAAAGCGGAAGCCCCTGTGACCTGAGGGAAGTTAAGCAGTGCGATCAAACAGGAGCCAAAACACAAAGGCGCGTGAGAAACGAAAGACATTGAACCGGTCACTCTCCGGAGGTTTGCTTGTAAAGGCTAGAAAAGAGGAAGGAGGCACAAAATCAAGCTACAGCATTTTTGGTAAAACCTTAAGCATTTCTGTAGTGAGAGGGTGAAGCAGCAGAGAGAAACAGGAGAAACAACCAACACAAGTTTAGAGGAGAAATGGAGGGGAGGAGCGCAGAGGCCTGCCAGGGGACGCTCTTCTTCCACGGGAGCAAGGTGGCACCTCACCCTCCAAGAGGGGAAACGAGGAAGAAGGGCAGGACATGGGCGCGTTAATAAGGAAGAAGGAAGCCAGGGCCCATGTGTGGATTACATCAACCCACCCCAAATCCCGACAGCTCTCTCTCCTAAGTACTTTCTCGAATCCAACCACTCTTCATTCTAGTGGTAGTCCAAGTCACTGTCCCCTCTTATCTGAATCACTGCAGTAGCTTCTCAGCTGGTCTCCCTGATTTCGCCATTGTCCCGCTTCAATTCATATTAAAGAAAAGGCAAAACAAAACAAAAAATACCCAAGTTATGTCGCTTCTCTACTTAAAATGTGCCAATGTCTCCCCACTTCACTGACACTAACAGTCAAACTTCCTATAATGGACTATAAAGCTCTACATGATCTGGGCCTTACCTCTGACCTCACCTCCTCCTCCCATCCATTGTTTAGCTTCAGCTACATTGGGCTCCTTGCCCATACTTGCACACAGCAAAAACGCTCTGGCCTCAAAGCATTTGAAACCACTGTTCCCACAACCTGGAATTCTGTTCCTGCAGGTATCTGCCATTGGCAACTGTTTCACTGCCTTTGGATCTCTGCTAAAATGTTACCTTCACATCTTCCACCAACAAGAACTTTCTAATGTTTGTTGCTTTGTTTTTCTCTACAGCACTTTTCATCATTATATATGAAGTCTGCCTGGAAAAAATCCAGCCATTGTTAATAGAATAAGAAAGGTTTGCGTCACATCAATGTGACTTGGCAGCCAAGAAGAGTGGACTGGAATGCACATGCATGGGCAATGATGACATCACTGCTCTGGTCAGTAGAGGCGGTAGATGCCATTGAGTGAGCATGTGTACTGTGTGGCCATCAAATTCAAAATGACTGAGTAGAGCAACAAATTTGCATCAAATTTTGCATTTACCTTGAACATTCCTCTACAGAAACTACTCAGATGATTCAGAAGGTCACAGCTATAGGCACCTGGTGATTAGCAGCTTCATCAAACAATGTGCCTGCTCATGTATCACGTCTCATGCAGAGGTTTTTGGAGAAACATCAAATCACTCAGGTGACTCAGCCCTCCTACAGCCCAGATTTGGTGCCCTGTGGCTTCTGGATTTTCCCAAAACTAAAATCACCTTTGAAAGGGAAGAGGTTTCAGACCATTGATGAGATTCAGGAAAATACGACAGGGCAGCTGATGGCGACTGGGAGAACTGTGTGAGGTCCCCAGGTGCCTACTTTGAAGGGGACTGAGGCATGATTATCCTATGTACAATGTTTCTTGTATCTTTCAATAATTGTCTCTATTTTCCCTATTACATGGCTGATATCTTTCATCAATATTCTATACTTACTTTTTTATTGTCTGAACACCCACTCCCCAATAACACTAGAAATATAAACTCCTCAGGACAGGGATCTTTTTCTGCTTTGTGCATTGCTGCCTCTCTAACACCTGGGACGGACCTGAGACATGGCAGACACTCAGGTATTTGTTGTATAGATGAATGGATAAGCCTTCTCAAAAGGAGTGTATGGGCACAGGGTGGGAGGTTTTGTTTGGAAGGTGTTGGGATTGAGGTAATAAGAGTTTTAATGTCATGGAACAAGGGTTTCAAAGGATAAAGGACAAAGCTGAACATGTGCTTAACAGGAGAAACAACAAAAGGCTGTGTAATACCTAGTAAGGGATTTCTGTTTAGGCAGTGACTAATAACAGTAAGAATGAGAGGAAGAGTGAGAATCAACTGGCTTCAAAGCCTGGACAAAACAAGCCAGAACTGGGTCAAGCGGTAACAGGGTCAGTGCAGGTAGGACCCGGAATTGGGCACAGACCCCCTTCAGAGGAGAGAGACGGTACCCTGAGGTGGATGGGTAGGTCATGTGGGTTGGTGAATCCTAGAGAGAATAAAAACCATAATGTTCTTTCCTATTACAAATTTGAACATAAAGAAAGTGTTATAATATTCGTATACAAAATAGTGTACAGTTAAGTCCATAAAAGGGGGGAAAAACAAATCATTCTCAAAGAGAAGCACGGATGCGAAAAATAACCAGTAGTAAGACTGAGCTCACTCATCCTGCTGCTTTCCATTTACTGGTACAATTAATGTGTTCAGCCTCATCCAGGAAAACAGGGCTTCACAGAAGTATTTGAGAGAAATGAAATGTCTATCTGTAAGTACAACCACTTTAATTTTAAATTTAGTTTTCTGATAGAAAAGTGTAAAACATTTTTTGAAAGATTTCAATCATCTTACATGCAGAACTTTTCTGGATGATTTGGGGATATTATTAAGAGCAGTAGCATCACACCAGTGTCCTGTGGCACTATTATCCATGTCTAGGGCTATAGACCTTTGCTTTCCAATAAAAAATTCTGCCCTGGCTGGTGTAGCTCAGTGGATTGAGCACAGGCTGGGAACCAAAGGGTCCCGGTTCGATTCCCAGTCAGGGCACATACCTGGGTTGCAGGCCAGGTCCCCAGTGAGGCGCAACCATACATTGCTGTTTCTCTCCTTCTGTCTCCTTCCCTTCCCCACTCTCTAAAAATAAATAAATAAAATCTTTAAAAAAAAATTCCAAGAATAAAATTCCAAACCAGAAAATAAATTTAAAAAACTAGTAATGAGGAAAAGATTCCAAATTGCTAGGCATGTCAAATACCTGCATTTTTTAAAAAGCAGAATTCCAGCCTTCTCCTCCCAGCCTGTTAGCTACTCCACTGTTACCAGTGCTGCGGTTTCCACGAGTTACCGCTCACTCTGATTTGCTGCCCCTAATCTGCCCTGGGACAGGAAATCGGTAACCAATGATACGGGCCGTGGTTAGAACCAAAGGGTCTCCCGGTGGGTTGAGCGCAGATGTACTCAGTGGACTTGAAGACACTGTTTTCTCTGCTCAGGAACCATGTCTCTATTTTCTTACTGCTCTTCAGCAGGATTTGGGGTCTTAACACTTTGTAATAAATCACCTCTAAGTTAGCACACTGTTCTTATGCCTATACCACCATCTTCAGTTCTACTAAAATGAGTGGTTTTAAGGTATCTCAATCCTGTCTAACAAATTAAAAATGAACACAGACTTCGAACAACAGAGGATTTGTATTTATTCCATATCTACATATTCCATTGAGAACAAAATTTATCGTTTGGTTATTTTAACCAAAGAAAACATTTTCCCAAGGAAAGTGTGACTACACTTCTAGGCTCGTAGTCAGATTGATTTAATATATAATGTATTTAAATACATTTATAATAAAGGATAGCATTGCTAATTACCATTGCTTAATTTTTAAGTTAGATAATTTTGAATGAAAAATTCCAGGAACAACAATGTAGAAAGACTAACATTTTCCCCAACTATTTTTCTGAATAGAAAAATACAGTTTGGTTCAATATGGCTTCAGTGTAGGTCCTCTTCTTTGACCCTTTTAAATAATAGCTCGACATCAACAAACAGAAATTGCAGATAATGCAAGATTAAAACAATAACCGCCGTGTAAAAGTGGTCATAGAAAATGGTTATAAATGTTTACCTTGATACCAGTAAACAAAGTCTTTCCTAGTTAATTTTACATAAACTATTTAAATAATCTCCATAGATGCTCCTCCTCATGAAGGAGGAGGGGCAAGGGAAAAGGTCTAGTTAATCTGGCTTTATCTACCACTATGAGTTTCAATCATCTGATCTTTGACTATCTCAACAATTTCTCAACGGCTCCATCCTGAAGGAATTGCCCAGAAGAGGCCACCTTGGTTGAAAGTCTCAAATTCTACAAACGATCATGTTAATTTGTTCATTTACCTTGCAATGATTAGCCAGCAGTAGAAATACAGCAATTTTCAGAATCTCAACCAAAACATTCCCCTGACCTAGTTCCCCCAAGACCCACTTTGGCAACACCACCCACCCAGGATTCCAGGCTCCAAAACTTAGCCCCTGTCTCTCCCTTATCCGGACCTTCCTCTTCTCTACCTTCCCCTTACTTTCTCTGCCCTTCTCATTCCTTTCCATCCATACAAGTCAGACATAATCTCTCCTCTTTCACCCCCTAGTTTCCTTTCAACTTGACAGTGTGACAAGCCAGCAACCTGAATCAGCTGGCTCGAAGCAACTCTGACCAGGTCCTTTCTCTTTTCAGAAATTTGTAACGGAGCCAAACAGAATTCCTGGTCCTAGACTTCATTACCTGGACTCCTTTTTACCATCCCCTCTTACTGTGATTCCTGATAAACTAGTCTCTTAGCCAAGTAAACGTCTCTTGCTTTTCCCTGAAGTCTCTCTATTATGCCCTCACAATAACTGTAGTATGAATAAATTATTCAGACTTGCAGGATTTTGATTTTTTTTTTCCTTTAAAAGTTATCATGTATCAGTTCCCACTTTTTTCTAAGAAAAACATTGACAACCTTAAAAAAAACAAAACAGCCTACAACAGACTACAATTTATTAAAGCAATTTACCAAAATGTTACAATGGTAACTTCTGGTTGGTGGTGAGGATGATAAGGGGGGTTCCAGGGAAAGTAACCCCACAGGGTGATCTGACCATTGAATCCTATCTAGGCAGGGAGGCAGTCATGCCCCAGGCATGCAACTGCCGTAGTGAAGGGTTTTAAGTCAGCCCCATCCATTGTTCTCGGGCAGCTAGGTTAACGCAGCTAACACAGCTTTGAAATAACCAGAAGTTCCACCCGCCTTGCTCTCTCCAGTCTTCCTGATAGCCCCTCTTCAATTTCAAATGCACAAAAGAAGCTGCAAAACTGTTCTTCTCTGAAGCATATAGATTAGTTTGACCCAAAAAAATCTTATAAAAACATCTCTACATATTTGGACTTTTCTTATGTCGACAGTGGGCTAACCAGTAATGTCGGCTTTCTTATTTGCTACAAGTTTTTGTTTTTCTTGTAAGATATACCTTGAAAAATACTAATGAAAAATATGCACATGGAAGTCCAGTTATCCACAAAACTACCTGTGGCATGACAGCATGCTGGAAAGGGTGAGTTGTGATTGTCATTGGGGAACACATGCCAGAGAACAGAATTCTGAAATGATAAAAAGCTTGGTAAGATTTTGGTCTCATTTTGGCAAGACTGTCTTATTGACTAACAACTGAGTGCTCATAATGGGCCCTCTAAGAGCAGCAAATGGTCCAGAGGAGTCGGGCATTTCTGGGAATGTGATATACGCTATCTTACACAACTTTCATTTTAAGCTTTGCTTGGGCAGGGTTCATGCCTAGATACCGGTATGTAACTACAGTTTTCTTTTTTCTTGTTTTTCTTTTAGATGGGGAGGGGTCCTTGAATAAGAGGAAATGGTTTTCGTGTTTTTGACTCTTTTGCCCCCAACATCATTCTCTCCTCCTCCTCCTCCCCCACGTCTTTTACTTTGGGCAAAACTATGTGAGACTTAACTGAGAGCCCCTCAAAGACCTGTTCACAATCACAACTCAGGGCTCCTGAAACTCAGAATCATAAAGTGCAAGGTCTTTGGGGAAGGGACCACACCCGCATTCATTTATTCCTTAAATATCTGGCCACCTACTATGTAACAAGCACCCTTCTTGCCACTAGGAATGCACACAGGAAGATGCCTGTTCTCAGGGAGTTGACTTCCTTGTGGGAAGACAGACAGGTAAACAAAGAGAAACACAAACATAAAGAGGACAAATAATGGCAAGAGACACGAAGAAATGAACCATGAGAGCGATGTGACAGGGTCACAAAGGAAAGAGGACTGCAACAGAAGAATAGTCAGAAAGATCTAGAACACGAAAACATATGAGGGACCAGTGACCGTGGAGGAGATAACAGCAAGGGCAAAGGCCAGGAGGCAGGAACAAACTTAGTACGTCAGAGGAGCAGGGCGCAGGGCGCAAAACGGAGAGTGACGCTAGATGACTTGGAAAAGTGGGTAGAAAGGATCTTGAGGCCTAAATTAAAGAGCCAGGGTATCATTCTAGGTGCAGCAGGAAGCCATCAGATGCTTTTCTTAAATTTCAGTATGACTATTTTTTTTTTAAATTATGTTAAAATACACATAACAGAAAAATTACCATTGTAACCATTTTGCAGTGCACAGTCCAGCGGTATTAAGTACACTCACACTGCGGCACAGTCATAGCCACCACCCATCTCCAGGGCTCTGCAGCTTGCAGACCGAACCTTTCATCAGAGGCTTTTAAGCAGAGCAATGACATAATCTTACGTGGTTTTAAAAATTAATTTGGTTGCTCAACAGAGAATTGATTGTGGGGAGACAGTAGGATTAGGAGTTTATTGATACACTTTGTGGACATAGCTAATATGATTGCTGCTAATTTGGATGTGGGCATGATATAAAGAAAGAAATGAGTAGAGATGACTTCTAGATTCTTACATCTCAGAGTCTATAGCCAATGTTTATTTCATAGATTAGTTTATAATGATCTAACATTTAAGAAGTAGAAACTTTTCTTCCCGGAGAACAAGGACAACAAACATGAAAACTACCAAGGATGCAGGAAATATCTTTTTTCTAGCTAGGTCCAACTTTCTATGCTGATTACGTCCTTATAGGCTGGATAAAATCTATATAGTTAGTTCATGTCAACATTATAAGCCTAATTTTATTAAGCATTTTTACACAATTATTTCATGTCTTTCCTAAACAGCATTTTAGATTACATTTTATTGATTATACTATTATAGTTGTCCCAATTTTCCCCCTTTGCCCCCACCACCCAGCACCCCCAACTCCCTCAGGCAATCTCCCCACCATTGTTCATGTCCAAGGGTCACGTGTGTGAGTTCTTTGGCTACTCCCTTTCCTGTACTGTACATCACATCCCCATGACTATTCTGTAACTACCTATTTGTACTTCTTAATCCCCTCACCTTTCCACCCATCCCCCATACCCACTCCCATCTGGCAGCCATCAAAATGCTGTGTCCATGATTCTATTTCTTTCCTTCTTGTTTGCTTAGTTTGTTTTTTAGATTCAATTTTTTGATAGATATGTATTTATTGCCATTTTACTGTTCATAGTTTTGATCTTTTTCTTTTTCTTAAATAAGTCCCTTTAACATTTCATATAATAATGGTTTGGTGATGATGAACTCCTCTAGTTTTTTTCTTGTCTATGAAGCTCTTTATCTGCCCTTCGATTCTAAATGATACCTTTGCTGGGCAGAGCAATTTTGGCTATAGCTTCCTGCTTTTCATGACTTTGAATATTTCTTGCCAGCCCCTTCTAGCCTGCAAAGTTTCTTTTGAGAAATCAGCTGACAGTCTTATGGGAATTCCCTTGTAGGTAACTATCTACTTTTCTCTCACTGCTTTTAAGATTCTCTGTTTATCTTTAAACTTTGGCATTTTAATTATGTATCTTAGAGTTTTGGTCTTTAGAATCGAGTTCAGAGCACATATCACCAAGAGCTGCAATAATACCTGAGATGATGCATGCAAAAGTTTTTCTCATGACATATATGCAAAAGTTATTTTCATGACATATTTGCAAAGAAAGACAAGGAATAGAAACAGTAGCAGCAGCAAGAGCAGCCACACATATTTGCCTGTCAATAAGGAGACAGCTAACAACCCATCCCTGCTCTGTCTACTGATGAAATGGTGAAGACCAAATTGGAGGCTGACAGACTTTTTAGTGGGCACTGACTCTCCATTGACCTCATGCTTACTTCTCTAGCCCCACTACTTTTCTCAGGCAGTCACCTAACGGGGATGAACTTCGTCTAATAGCAGAGAACGAGGACAGGAAAGGGCTGTTAGGTGAGATAGCATGGCTTGGCTAGATGGTTTAGTCATCTTTGCTAAGAGAATGTATTTTTCTCGTGTGACACATTCAGTCATTATTCAGGACTAGGTTTAATACATGGGCCTCCGGACTAGGTACACCATCACGCTGCTCTGCGCTTTGGTTTTCCCCCCTGCCACATGGGGGAAGCATAATCCTTGCCCCATTCAAATTCTATAGTAAAGTAGGAGGAGTAATGGACATTGTTACTTATAGGCAAGGATGGGGACTGGGCAATTTAGGTACTTCAAAATTCAGTAGGAAAACATAATTCAGAGATAACGTTAACAATGAGAAAATAATTAGTAAGTTAGAAAAGCATTTGAACTCTAATCAGAACTTGCTTCTGGTCTCAGTATACTAAATAGGCTTGTGATCTTTGCCAAATGACTCGACCTCACTGGGTTTCAGTCTCCTCATTTATAAAAGAGGAGGTGCGCATAAAGGACCTCTAAGGTCCTTTCCAGCTAGAAATACTTTAACATGTCTTTAACAAAGCAAACAATAAATTCATAGACACAGACAACAGAAGGGTGATTACCAGAGGGGGAGGGGCATGAGGGGAGAATGAAGAGGGTCAAGGAGGTTAAATACACGGTGATGGAGGAAGACTACTAGACTTTATTTTTATTTTCAGAGAGGAGAAGGGAGGGAGAAAGAGCAATGTATGGTTGCCTCTCACATGGCCCTCACTGGGGACCTGGCCCGCAACCCAGGTATGTGCCCCGACTGGGAATCGAACCGGGACCCTCTGGTTCCCAGCCCGCGCTCAATCCACTGAGCTACACCAGCCAGGCTGGAAGACTACTAGACTTTAAATGGTGAACACAAAATGCAATATACAGATGAGGTATTACTAAAATGGTACACTTCAAACATATGTATTAACTAATGTCACTCAATAAATTTAATTTAAAAAATATTATGGGAGGAATAAAAAAATTAATGCATGTAATTTTGTAAATTGTAATCTGCTAATAGGTTTTAGTTATTATTAATAACATAAAACCTACCTCTAAAAATTGTCTACATACTCATATCCCAGCAAAAGTTTCGCTCCTTCACCCCACAGGCGGGATGACTCTGAGGCGCGCTGCAGTGGGAGTGCAGGCCAGGTCCGCACAGCAGGAGCAGTAGCATCTTCATGAACACACCCTGCACTAGCTGCCTCCCCTCCCTTTCTCGGCTGGTACTCTCTAGGATCACCTCTCAAATAAAAGGGTTAATAAAACCCACCTACGTCAGAAATTCAGGTCAAAAGTACTGCATTATATAGTGGTAAAAGCATGGGCATTTGAGCAGGGAAGTTCAGACTACAAATGCTCCAAAATTATTTGGTAAATAGAATTCTTTCATACCCTAAAACTGATGTTTGCACATGTAGCACACCAAAGAATATAAACAATTAAACAAATTTTAGAAAATCTTATTTCTTCAACTTCAATTAGCAAATATTTAAAAATTGGGGCTTTCCAAATCTTGATGGACATAAAAGGAGAGACTGACAGTAATACAGTCATAGTAGGGAATTTTAACTCCCCATTGACATCAATGGATAGCTCTTCCAGAGAGAAAATCAACACGAAAACAGGTGCCTTAAATGACACACTAGATCTGGTGGATTTAACTTTTATCTTCAGAGCATTTCACCCCAAAGCAGCAGAATATACATTCTTTTCAAGTGCACATGGAACATTTTCTTGGATGGACCACATGTTAGGACATAAAATAAGTCTCAATAAATTTTAAAAGATTAAAATCATATCAAGCATCTTCTCTGATCATGATGTTATGAAACCAGAAATCAATCACAAAGAAAAAAAACACACACAAAAAGACATGGAGACTGAATAACATGTCATAAAACAATGAATGAGTTAAAATGAGATAAAGGAAGAAATTGAAAAACACCTTGAAACAAATAAAAATTAGAACCCAACAACCCAAAATCTAGAGGACACAGTGAAGGCAGTCCTAAAAGGAAATTTCAGAGCATTACAGGTCTATCGCAAGAAAAATCTCAAATAAAAAAATCTAACTTCACATTTAAAGGAACTTGAGAAAGAACAAAAAGGCCAAAGGAAATATTTAGATCAGACCAGAAATAAACAAGACAGAGTCTAAAAAAATAACACAAAAGATCAATGAAACCAAAAGCTGGTTCTTTGAAAAGATTAACAATATTAACAAACCTTTACCAGACTCATCAAGAAAAAAAGAGAGCGGACCCAAATAAAATTAAAAAATGAAAGAGGAGAAGTAACAACTGATACCAAAGAAATACAAAGAATTATAAGAAAATATTACAAACAATTATATGCCAACAAATGGGACAATCTGGATGAAATGGATAAAGTCTTAGAAACATACAGTCTTCCAAAACTGAATCAGAAAGAATCAGTGCATCTGAATAGACAGTTTACAGCTAATTAAATTGAAGCAGTAATCAAAAAAACTCCCCAAAAACAAAAGGCCTGGATTGGATGGCTTCACAGGTGAATTTTATCGAACATTCAGAGAAGAACTAACACCTATCCTTCTCAAATTATTCCAAAAAAATTCAAAAGGAGGAAAGACTCCCAAACTCATTTTACGAGGCCAACATTATCTAATTCTAAAACCAGATAAAGACGCTACAAAGAAAGTTATAGGCCAATACCCCTGATGAACATAGATGCTAAAATACTCAACAAAATACTAGCAAACCAAATCCAGCAATACATTAAAAAGATCACAAGCCATGATCAAGTGCGATTTACTGTGGTGATGTAAGGTTGGTACAATATCCACGAATCGATAAATGTGATTCACCACATAAACAAAATGAAGGATAAAAACCACATGATTATATCAATAGATGCTGAAAAAGCATTTGATAAAATCTAGCAACCATTTACGGTAAAAACTCTTAGCAAGGTGGGAACAGAGGGAACATACCTAAATGTAATAAAGGCCATATATGACAAACCTGCAGCCAACATCATACTCAATGGGCAAGAACTACAAGCATTCCCCTTAAGATTGGACACAAGACAAGGATATCCACTTTCGCCACTCTTATTCAACATAGCAATAGAAGTACTAACCACAGCAGTCAGACAAGAAGAAGAAATGAAAGGTAACCAAATTGGAAAGGAAGAAATAAAACTGCCACTATTTGCAGATAACTTGATACTGTATATAGAGAACCCTAAAAATTCCACCAAATAATACTAGAACTAATAAGTAAATTCAGTAAAGTAGCAGGATACAAAATAAATATCCAGAAATCAGTTCCATTTTTAAACACCAATAATAAACTAACATAAAGGGAAACTAAGAAAACAATCGCATTTAAAATTAGATCAAAAAGCCCTAAAAATAAATTTAACCAATGATGTAAAAGACTTGTATTCAGAAAATTATAAGACACTGAAGGGAAAAAAAGCAAACTAGGCACAATGCAGACGTATAGACCATGCACATGGAAAAGAAGAATTAACATCATTAAGATATCCATATTACCCAAAGCAATCTATAGATTCAGTGCAACTCCTATCAAAATACCAATGGTATATTTCACAGAACTAGCACAAATATTCCAAAAACTTATATGGAACCACAAAAGACCCCAAATAGTCACAGCAATCATGAGAAAGAAGAGCAGAGTTGGAGGAATCACACTACCTGATATCAAACTATACTACAAGGCCATAGTACTCAAAACAGCATGGTACTGGCATAAAAACAGACATATAGATCAATGGAACAGAATAGAGAGCCAAGAAATAAACTCACTCTTTTATGGTCAATTAACATTTGAAAAAGAAGGCAAGAACATACCAGGGGGTAAAGATAGTCTATTTAATAAATGCTGTTGGGAAAATTGGACAGATATGTACAAAAAAAAAAAAAAAAAGAAAAGAAACTAGACTACCTTCTTACATCATACACAAAAATAAACTTGAAATGAATTAAAGACTTAAATGTAAGATTAAAAACCATAAAAATCCTAGAAGAAAACATAGGCAGTAAAATCTCAGACATTTCTCATAGCAATATTTTTTTTCTGATATACACATAACTCCTTGGGTAAGGAAAACAAAAATAATTAAACAAATGTAATTACAACAAACTAAAAAAAATTTTGCACAGCAAAGGAAACCATCAACAAAATGAAAAGACAACCCACTGAATGGGAGAACATACTCACCAATGATACATCTGATAAGGGTGGGGGGGTTAATATCCAAAATTTATAAAGAACTTATAAAACTCAATACCACAAAAGCAAACAACCCAATTAAAACATGGGCAAAGGACCTGAATAAACGCTTCTCCAAAGAGGACATACAGATGGCCAATAGACATATGAAAAGATGCTCAATGTTACTAGTCATCAGAGAAATGCAAATTATAATCACAATAAGATACCATCTCACACTTGTCAGAATGGCTATCATCAATAAATCAACAAACAACAGGTGTTGGCGAGGATGCGGAACACAGGAAACCCTTGTGTACTGCTGGTGGGAACGCAGGTTGGTGCAGCCACTGTGGAAAGCAGTATGGAGATACCTCAAAAAATTAAAAATGGAACCACCTTATGACACAGTGAATCCATTTCTGGGAATATACCCGAAGAAACCCAAAACACTAATGTGAAAGAATATAGGCATCCCTACATTCATTGTAGCATTATTTACAATAGCCAAGTTTTGGAAGCAGCCCAAGTACCCATCAGTAGATAAGTGAATAAATGGGTAAAAATGCTGTGATACATTTATACAATGGAATACTATACAGCCACTAAAAATAATCTCAATCTCTCTCTCTTTCAAATCAATTAAAAAAGAGATCTTACCCATTGGAACAGCATGGATGAACCTAGAGAGTATTATGCTAATGAAATAAGCCAGTCAAAGGAAGACGAGTACCATATGATTTCACTTACATGTGAAATCTAATAACAAAATAGATTAACAAATGAAAGAGAAATAGACTCATAGATATAGCTGTCAGAGGGGAGGAGATGTTGGAGGGCTTGAAAAAAAGGTGAAGGGATTAAGCAAAAAGAACAAAAAGCAAAAAACTCACAGACACCAACAATAGTATAGCAGTTACCAGAGGGAAAGGGGGTGGGGGAGGGAGAAGAGGGTAAAGGGGGGATAAGTGGTGATGGAAGGAGACTTGACTTGGGCTGGTGAACACACAATACAATATACAGGTGATGTATTATAAAACTGTACACCCGAAACCTATACAATTTTATTAACCAATGACACCTTGATAAATGCAACAAAAAAGAACACAAGAGCTTTCTTTTATGTATATCCCAATGTCTACCATAGTCCCTGTTATAAGCTGAATTGTGACCCCCAGAAAGATATGTTGACATTTCAGCCCCAAGTACCTCAGAATGTGACATAATTTGGAAATTGGTTTTTTGCAGATGTAATCAGTTAAGATGAGGTCATACCTTAACCCAGTATGACTGGTGTCCTTATAAAAAAACAGCCATATGAAGACAGACACACAGAGAGAATGCTACGGGATGACTGTCAGACACTGAAATAACACATCTACAAGGCAACAACTGCCATTGTCACCAAGAAGCTAGGAGAAAGACATGCAACAGACTCTCCTTCAAAGCCCTCAGAAGTAACCAACACGGTCGACACCCTGAATTCAGACTTCTATCTTCCAGAGCTTTGAGACAATAAATTTCTGTTCTTTTAAGCCACTCAGTCTGTGGTGCTTTGTTACAGCAGCCCCAGGAAACTGATACAGTACCAAGTACACAAAACTAGTTTAATAATACTGTTCACATTGCATTGAACTGCTGCTGCTTCAGAGAGAAAAAAGGAGGCACAACACATCCATTCTGTTTTTAAATTTTCTTCTAGGAATCTCTCAAGGTGTATTAAGAACCACAAAAATGATCATACTTGTTGACACAGTAATTCCCCTTCTGAAAAACTATCTTAAGAAAACAAACCACAATTTGTTCAATGATATATCTTCAAAGATAAATATTTCTGTAACTAAGGTTGTTTATAATTTGCTGCTAATATACCTGTCCAAAATAGAAGATTAGTTAAGTAAATCACATTGTAATTACTGGAATATAACGCAAACAACAGGACTTTTGGAAATTACGTAAGATGAAAATGCTTACTATTTGTTATATGGAAAACACAGAATACTGAAATTCTATATGGAATGATGTAAGAAAACATGAATTTAAAAAAAGGAGAGAGACAACAGTAAACTCGAAAAAATATTCATTGCAGTGGAAGTATGTTCGGTGGATTAGAACTGTCTTCTTGACTCCCTAATCTCACCATGTTGGTACCTCCTTCCAGTCTTTTTCTCTCCTCACACCTCCCCAAGTAAAGCCAATTCTTTCTTGACAATGCCTCCTAGGATGGACCCAGACTCGTATCACTGTATACCGAGGTTTCTTTGGAAAAAGATTCCGATCTGGCCTGTTTGCAGTCTTATCCCACTATCATATCTACTGCCAGAATAAGACAGTCATTCTACAGCCAAAAATATCTGATGCGGTAATCTCTTCCTTTATGTTCTATGCATTTTAATGTATGTGTCATATTTTTCAATAAAAATGGGGTTATTTTTCAGTAACTTACTGTGATTTCATATCCTGTTTTGCTGAGATCAGGATGCATGCTTTTCTGCCAATATGGTGCTATTTCATTACACTCCTGAGTGTAATGTTTAGCCAGGAGGAGCTGGGTTCCCGTCACAGCAATGGAGTTGGCAGAAGCTGTTGTTCTTCTACAATGCCTGCCAGCTCCCCTCTGTCTACCGGCGCAAGCTCCTCAACATCCTGTAAATCCTGGCTTAACAATTCCAAAGTTTTCCACTACCAGCAAACTCGCACCCGCCAGATATGGGCCATCTTAATTCCTAGAGACCATATTCTGCAAGCATTTATCAAGCAACTACTAGATGCAAGTCCTGAATGAAGATGTTTACAATCGCCCTGGCTGGTGTGGCTCAATGGATTGAGTGCAGGCTGCGAACCAAAGGGTCACCGGTTCAATTCCCAGTCAGGGCACATGCCTGGGTTGCGGACCAGGTCCCCAGTGGGGGCCATGTGAGAGGCAACAACACATTGATATTTCTCTCCCTCTCTTTCTCCCTCCCTTCCCTTCTGTCTAAAATAAATAAATAAAATTAAATCTAAAAAAAAAAAAGATGTTTACAACCTTTTTGTGGACATTGAACATTAATGAGAGAAGATAACCAACAGTAGAACATGCGTGTTAAGTGGATAAATGAGTGCTCATGGATGGGAAAGAGGGAGACTGGTGAAGGCTGGACAGAAGAAACAAGGGGAAAGTTGAATAGATTTCATGCCTGGGAGGTGGGTGATCGGAGATAGGACCACTGAGTTGGGCACTTAGGTGACTAGGAAAATAGAGTGGGTCCTTGCCAGAAATGATGTCAACTAGAAATGCTTTGGGCAAAGCAGGGCAAATCCAAACGGAGTATTACTATATGCTCTGAGTGAGAGATGCTCCACTCAAACTGAGTAAGACACACGGGAAGCACAGAACCTTAAGCCGGATGAGTGGAGGTGATAACAGAAGAAACAAAGTTCTGTGAAATCTTGAAAAGAAGAATCCAAACTAGTACAAAGTGACACAAGAAGAAAAAGAGGGATCTCAGAAAGACAGTCTGGTGAATGATGCTTGACACAGCCCAGGACTTCAGGGAAACAGGGACCAAGAAAGGGTCTCTCCGGGGGCAGCACGCAGTGGTTAACAGCCCCGGTGCTGGACGAAAGCCTATGAGTCGGAATCCCCTCCTGCTGGTCCCGTGTGTTTCGGCAAGTTACTGTCTCAGTTTTTTCATCCGTTCAATGAGGATCTTATAATTTACCACGCAGAGTTGTTTGGAGGATTAAGAGTTAATACAAGTTCTTAGAACAGTGCCTTGCACTTAAAGCACTCAATAAATATCTGCCATTGCAGGGAAAAGATTTTTTAGCACTCAAGTGACCTTGGGGAAAACAATTTCTAGCCAGCAGTAGGAGCAGAAACTACAAAGGAAGGGAACTAATAAGCAGGTGAGCAGTAAGAAGACGGAGGCAGCGCAAAGTATCGATGACTTTCACAGCAGTTAAGCAATAAACGTGAACAGTAAGAGTGATCTGCGAGTATAGGGTTAAGTGAAAATGCTTTCCGAGGGGGTATCTCAGCAAGAAAGAAAAGACTTGGCTCACCAAAACTATTCTTCAGTCAGTGTGGAACTGGTTTCCCCAACCACACAGGGAGCTGGACCGGCTAGAGACCGGACCATGCCAGTACCAGCTCTCCAGGGAGCTGGAAACAGCGCTGTCTCCGCATCCGGTAAGTTTGAATCAGCGCTGACTGATTACAGGGAGAGGCTCTTTCCTAATGAACGCTATCTCGAAAGATGAGTCAAAAGGCTTTCCCATTTCCCTCTCCGGCACGACCTGTTCCACGGCTCTGTACTCATCACTCCTCTCCTCCGCCACCAGCAGCCGCCGGGACAGGATGCAGCTCCGGGAGCTAAAGAGGCAGAGCCCAGCTGCAAGAGCAGCGCCCCAGGTTCATTCCGGCGTCAAGGACACAAAAGCGCCCCAGAAGGGAAGGAAACAGGAAGAAAGGGGTACGGGATTCTGGGGGTAGCTACCGAGACCAGGTTCCGGGGCTGGGAAAGTGACCTCGACGGTCAAGGTCATGCAGGTCCTTCTCTCCCTGTCCTACCAGCGAGGACCTTTGCCCTCCCGCCCGGAAAAGCAGGACCCGCGCAGCGTAGCAGCGCAAAGCCCTGGGACAGCCGGGGACTAGGGTCCCTTTGGGACGCTGAGGGAGGTGGGGGGCTCCCAGAGAGCGCGCAGGTGAGCAGGGCGGCCCCGCCCTCAGCGGGGAAAGGGCCTTCTTCCTCAGCACTGCAGGCCGCGGTGCAGGAACTTTCGAAGCCCTCCTTCCCCCCGCAGAGCCCAGGGATGGCCCCGCCAGGCTCCCCGAGTCTCTGGCATCCAGATCCCAATCTGCGCGCAGCGCTCAAGTTCCTCCATCCAGCTGCTCCCGATTCCCTTCCCTCGGGTACTGTCTCTCCTCCCCCATCTCTCCTCCGCGTCCTGTAAAAGTTTGGTCCCAGCCCACGGGCCCAGAGCCCGGCACTCACCCCGCGGGGACTGGAGCCCAAGCGCCCGGCGCGCGAGAGCAAAAGACGACGGCGCGAGCGCGGAGCTCCTCACAGTGGCCTTTGAAGCGCCGGCTGCCAACTAAGCTGAAAAGGGGGAGGAGGCCTACGGAGTGTCACCTGCCCACTCTCCCACCCCACTGCGTGACGCCGCGCAGCGCCGCCCTCGCTCGCCAGGTACCCGCGAGGGGCCCGGTGGGCGGAGCCGCGGAGAACCCGGGAGGGAGAGGCCGGGAGCCGAGCGCCTGGGTGTGCCCGCCCCGCCGGGCTCCTGGCCGCTAGACCGGACGCTCAGAGCGTGGCCCAGAACGGGGCACTGCAGGCCGCTTTGGGGTATCGGCTCTGGCCGATGGACCAATTATATTTTTTTCTGAGCACAAATGCCATCACCCGAGGTCATCTCGAGGCTTAACATAAAGTGTGAAAATTGTCGGCAGGCATGATTGAAGAATGAAACTGTAGAAAAATCTGAAATGAAGAAAACCTGGCTGAGGATGAGGCTGGGGGCGGAGAGAGAGAAAGAAGGGCGTCCCTGGTCCTGAAAAAGCTATTCGGGGGAATAATTCTTACATGAAAGGGAGGCCAGACCCAACCAAGACGAGAAGCCCCATTTGGGTCGGCTTCATCCTCTGCTTATTAAGAGAATTGCTGCAAATATTGGGGTGGGGAGGGCCTTTAGAGCAAATTGTATATAATCCAAGTACTACATTCCTGGTTAGTAACAGTAGGAAACATGGAAACAAAGTCCACCAAACTTTCTCCTCATCTGCTAACTGTTGAATCAGGGAGTGGGGTGAGAATACACCACTGTTTTTTAAACTTACCTGGCCTGTTTCCGGTTACGGTCCTCGTAAATGCTGTTACGGTTTGGAATCACGGCATCAAGAGCTGGAAGGCAAAATGGAGGTCCGAAGAAGTTACCAAGTTTAAAAGCAAAACCAAGAACTGGAACTGAGTTATCTTCCAGAAACCTGAAAAATAACCTGAGGGGTTGCAGTCCTGACCCAAGCACCTCACAAACGTGGCCTGCGGGTTTGTGCCCTGAGCTTTAAACATGGAATCGCGACAAAAGGCTCAAAATTACCAGGAGGGTGGGTAGGGAGGGCACTCAGGGCCAGAAGCATGTTTTTCTCACAGGGTCTACCTTCCACCACCGAATCCTGCTGCACTGAACAAGAAAGAGGTTTTAAATATTTTATGTAAAACTGAAAACCCACAGAGTAGCCATGAAAATGGAAAGCAAAAAACAGGAAAGAAATTTAAGAGAATCTCGAAGTCAAGGATTCCTCTTTCCATTTTAGATAAACCTTGTTTTCATCATAAGAACAGTTTGTTTAGGAGATTTGGGATATCCTTTGGAAATTGGAGACTATTGCTTAACGATATTTGCCTTTGAGTCTGTCACTACCTACCAATCTATGTATACATGAACTTTCAAATATGCAGGTCAAATAGGTTGATTCATTTAACAAACATTTATTGAATACTACTGTGTTCCCAGTCCTGAAGCGTCAACAGACAATACAAAAGACAACAAATCCTGTTCCCGTGGAGTGTACCTTCATTCCATTGGGGTGACAGACCATAGATGAACAAACAATATGCAGTGTTCATGGTGTGGTGAGCAGTACAGAAAACAACGAAGGGATGGAGAGAGGGCCTTTGGAGGCGGGGAGCTGCCATGTTAAAGTGGTTAGGGAAGACCTCAATGGAAGGAGGCATCGAGCCAAAATTTTATTTTATATATTTATTTTAACTCTACTTTCCTTATTTTGTTTTGCATTTTTAATTGTTGTTCAAGTACAGTTGTCTCCACTTTCCTCCCACCACCCCAGCCAAAATTTTAAAGATGTGATTCGGCAAGCCTGTGTGTCTGTCCAGTTAACAGCATTGCAGTCAGTGGGAACAGCAAGGCTAAAGGCCCTGGGGTATGTCTGGGATGTTCCTGTTCACACAACAGCAAGGAGGCCAGAGTGGTTGACCTAGAGTGATCGAGGGCCGTAATAAGTAAGGTCAAAGAGGTAAAGGAAGCATTTTGAGAACATCATCTGACTGAAATTTTAAAAAGGAGTACCCCGGCAATTGTTTTGAGAATATGCTGGGGAAGGGATGGGAGGTAAAAGGGCAGAAGCACTGATGATTAGGAGGCTCTTACAAAATCTGGATAACGGATAAAAGTGGCTTGACCAGTCTAGTAATTGTAAAGGTAATCAGGTTTTTAAAACATATTCTGAAGGTAATAGCAACAGGGTTTCCCAAGGATCTTGTGTGAGAAAGGAAACAAGAATGACTTCAAGCTGTTTGCCTTGAGCAATTGGAAGGAATGTGGCCGTGTACTAAAAAGAGAAAGACTGTGAGAGCGTTTGTCCACTCGGGGGCTCTGTGTATCCCTAGACGTGGTCACGCACTGAGCCTGTGCTACTCTCAGGACCCTTTCACCATGGGAGATGTCCTGTTTGAGGATATTTTTGGTGAGGAAGACATTGACCCAGAGGGCAAGAAGTCTGACTGAGTATCTTGACTAATTTGTGAGAATGAATCTTTCAAGATGGACCTTATTTTATTTTTTTAAAAGACTTTATTTACTTTTAGACAGACAAGAAGGGAGGGAGAAAGAGTGAGAGAGAACATCAATGCATGGTTGCCTCTTGTGTGCCCCTCACTGAGGAACCTGGCCCGCAACCCAGACATGTGCCTCGACTGGGAATCGAACCCATGACCCTTTGCTTCGCAGGCCTGCACTCAATCCACTGAACCACACCAGCCAAGGCTAAGATGGACCTTATTTTAGATGTATACACTCAGAGTGCCCTGTAGGCTTCGGTGACAAGTTCCAATTGATCATAGACAGTACCTTGTGTGAAGATGGTAGCCTGGATCATGGTGAATAAAACCCCACAGATAAGAGACCTTCCAGGGCTGACCAGTTACAGTATGCAAAGCCTGGGGAAGCGTACAGGATTGAGGGAGATGAAATTTCCGTTGAAGCGGCAACACACCTCTCTGCCTACGTGTCCCATGGGGGCCTGCTCATGAGGCTGCAGTGTGATGCCATCAACATCCTGCGTGGATTTGAAGTGGATTCCAGAGTTTTTCTGCTGAGGAAGAAACTGGCCTTCTGGACCACCTGGGAAGCCAACCTTGCTGCTTAGTCTCCTAGGTCATGGACATTTGTTGCTGTTGTTCACTTCCTCAGGAGGAGTTGGCTTGCTGTCCACTGGGGGTGCATCTTTAGGTGGTCTGCACTCAGTGGGAAACTGACTTTCTTATAGAAGACCCAGTGAGACAGCTTAAAATAAATCAGAAGTCGTATTGTGTGTAATGACTTTTTAAATTAAAGTACTTCCTTTCCTTAAAAAAAAAGACTGTAAGAAAGTTGGGAGGAGGATAATCAGGAATTGTTTGGGGGACTGAGTCAATTTGAGATCCCTCTTAGATATTTTAGTGGGAATGTCAAGCAGGCGCTTGGTTATACCACTCTGTAGGAGCTGGCAGTATACATTTGGGAGCAGTCAGATTTCAGATATTTAAAGGTATGAGATGACAATGGCTAAGAGCACCAAGAGTGAGACTAGAGGTTTGAGAAATGAGTCTTGGGGAACTCTAGTATTAACTGGTATTAAGGGAAATGAAGAGAGATCAGTCAGTGAACAGAAGTATCTAAGAACGGAAATGAGGCTGGAATAAAATCATGAGAGTGATGTATCCTGGAAGGCAAGTGAGTTGGTCAGCTATTGCCACAATAATGCTGCATAA
This sequence comes from Micronycteris hirsuta, assembly GCA_004026765.1. NCBI lineage: Eukaryota > Metazoa > Chordata > Mammalia > Chiroptera > Phyllostomidae > Micronycteris > Micronycteris hirsuta. The sequence continues at coordinate 54,980 of PVJI01006137.1, forward strand.
CAATAATCAGCCATAACAAAAGCTCAGTAGCTTAACAATATACTCATTATGCCCACAAGTTAGCAGTTTAGTTGCAGTTCACCTGTCCTAGGCTATGCTCAGCTGAGGGGCTCTGCTTTAGATTGCAGATTGAGTTGAAATCTGTTCCATGCGTGTTCAAGACAGAGCCCAGACTGAAGAGAAAACAGCCACCTGAAAAAGATCTCCCCATAGTAGATAACTGGAGTATGAGAGCCAATCCAAAGCTCACAAGCTTTTGGAGCCTCTGCTCCATCACTGAAGCACATTTAAGGCCTCTGGTCACATCAAGTTAGCTAATATTCTATTGGCTTGAGTATAATGCATAGCCAAATCTAACATGGGCTGGGAGTAGGAAAGCATATTCAACCCACAGTGGAAGGGTGAAGAGAATGATTATTTGCTAAACAATAATCCAAACTTTCATCACAGCAAGGGAAGAAAGTTCTTTAAGGTGCAGAAAGCGATCCCCTGTGTCAAACGCTTGTAAGCTGAGGACCAGAAATTGACTGTTGATGAGCAACACTGAAGTCACGGGGACTCGACAAGAGCTGGTTTAGAGGAACTGAAGGAATGAAAACCTGAATGGAGTGAGTTTCAGGAGTAAGTGGGAAGAGAGAAATTGGAGAAGACAAGTTCACACAACTCACCAAGGATTTTGTTGTATAATGGAACACGCAAAAAAGAAAAGTAATGACAGGAAGGGGGAATGGCTCTAGAGAGTTTTGTTTTTTAAAGAGATGACATTTAAAGTATGTTTGTATATTTCAGAAAAATTTTCATAGAGAAGGAAAAGCTACTAATGCTTGAGAGGACAACTGTCGTAGCGATGTCCTTGAGGAGGTAAGAGGGCTGGGACTTGGTGCACAGGTGGAGAACGTGGCCTTAGATCTGAACGTGTGCACTTTTCATGTCATTTGCTTGTTTTGAGACAGAATTATTTATATTTATATTTTTGATTTGTGCTATTTTTGTTATGTTTTATATTTTCTCCATCTAAGGCTTATATTTTAATTTTATGAGACTGTTACTCTTAGACTTTAAAATTTTTAATTTATAAAATTTACAATTTTAAAATAGTTGAATCTATCGATATTTTTCCTAGGCTTTTTGCCTCTTAAATTTTTTTTTTTTCTGAAGTCATAAATATACTCATTTTTTGGTTTTCTAAAATTTATAGGTTTTCCTTATTAAATTTAGATCTTTAAACCATCTGTAATTCTTTTCAATTATTATTTTTGAGTGGATAATACATTCACATGCCTTACACACCAAAAAGGCATACAGTGAAAAATCTTCCAACTCTTCTCCCATCTATGCCTTTATGAGTATTTCAACACCCTGAGGCTGCCACCAGCATCCCTCGCTTGGATTACAACAGACTCTTAACTGGCTTCTTTGCTTCTGCACATTGCTGCTTTTCAGCCAATCCCCACACTGACAGGAGCATGATCCTATTAAAGCCGAAGTCAGATTATGTCTCTCTCCCGTTCAAACCTTCCAATGGCTTCCCATATCCCCTTCAGGGAGCTACAAGGCCTTTCTTAATCTCACATGATCTCCAACCCCCTGATTACTTTTCCTCATTTCACTGCCTTGCTTATCCTTGGAAACTCTATTTATGCTCCCGTTTCAAGGCCTTTGCACTTGATGTTTCTTTTGTAGAAGTCTACATAACCTGCTCCCTCACTTACTTCAGAACTCAGTACTCAAAATCCCATCTTTTTCAGTGAGGATTTGCTTGGCTGCCCTATCTAACATTTTAATGCTGCCCCCCACTTATCATCCCTTTTTATTCTTCTGAGCACTTTGCAATAATACATTTGATTTTCATGTTTACCGTATTGTCTTTTCCTCCACTTCAGTATAAGATCATATATCCTCATCTTTTAAAAGCTGCATTCCTCTCATTCCCTTTCCATTTATTCGATCTCAATTTATTTTTCCAAGTGACTCAATGAATTTAATGAGAAAAATTGAGAAATACTTATTTTTTCATTGTATTCAGTCTAATAGCATCTATTCTCAATGGAAAATTTGAGCATAGCAAAGGATTTGGTCTGTTTTATTCACTGGCATATAGTTGTTACCCAAGAAAACTGAAACATATATGCACACTAAAATTTGTACACAAATGATCATAGCAGCATATTCACAATAGCCAGAAAGTGGTAATGATTCAAATAACCATCAACTAATGAGCTGATAGATAGGATGTGATATATCCATACAATGAAATATTGTTTGACAGTAAATTAGGAAGTCCTGATAACATGCTGCAACATGAATGAATCTTTAAATCATGTTGAATCAGAAGGGGGAAGGTGCTAATAGAGAGTGTGAGTCTATGCCTATCCCACCCTGAATGTCCCCAATCTCATTTAATAGAGGCTGTGAGAGTAATAAGATAGAAATTGCCTATCTTATTGATGATGATCTTGGGACCAGTGTACCAGCTGAGAACTGCCTTCCTGGACTTTTATCAAATGAAATTCATTTATATTTTAAGTTATCTTGGATTATCAAGTAAACCTAATCCTAATTTATAAAAACTACTGCTATCAGGCAGATGTTTTCAGGTTTATCATATTCCTACCACTGCATAATGTCTCCCTAATATTGACTGGGAGTTGCCAGTTATCACATCACACTGTTTTTCTCTCCATCAAATATGGCAAAATAAAAGACAGGGAAAAGGCAGAAAACTATACTTGAAAAATAATTTTTTAAAATCTTAAAAAAAAAGACAGGCATAGCTATGTGTTTCATGAGTGGAAGAGCATATGCCATTTGGAAGAAGTGGCTACTCCCACATGACTAACACTGCACAGCACGTATTAATGCACGTTGTATTAAATGCACTTGACTTAAGAAGCTATTATGAAACTAGCCACAGTAAGAATTATGACCAGAATAGCAAAGATATGTAATGGCAAATTAACTTAATGAAATACTTAATGGACTGAAAACAAGGACTGGAATTACAGCAGTGATAATGATGTAAAATATATTAAGTAAAAAAATTTTCTTGGCATGAAAACCTTTTTCCAATGATGGGATTACAAAAAGGTTGATTGCAGCAGATATTGCTTCCTGAACACCAAGTAATATTTGCAAATCTAAGTTTAAACAGGTATATTTCCCAGCATATTGAAGCTGGGGTGAAGGGGCTTATAGTACCAAATTTCATGAAATGGTTAAATCATTTATATTTCCGCCTCCCCCAGTCAATAAGAGTACAAATATAAAATATACAGACACCAATTAGCTATAGTTATCTGTGGTGTCCAAAAGATTTTAAGTGTTTGAATAGCTTTTAGACATCATGCCAGTGCTGGGCATATCTGGAAATTATTTTTGTGTGATGAGTAAGCTGGGTAAACAGGACTGCAGGAGGGGATCCAGAAAATCAGAACTAACACTGGACTTGTTCTACAAAACTCAAATCCACGGTGGCAGTCTGCACAAGTCACACAACCTGTATACGTCATAATTCAGCAGGAATCATACTGAACTTAGAGAAAGAGCACATGTCGTGAGTGCAGTGATGAACACTATGAAGTGGATGTACCACCACGGTTTGGCCCACAGGAGACAGGTCAACAGATGTGGTGCAAGACTGAAGAGGTTGCTTTTTTGGATGGATTGTGTTATCTCAAGAAAGGCTCAGCTGATTCAGTAGTTAAGATTTAGTCAAAGATCGGTACTTTGATTGATATTATATACACTCTGTTTCTGTATAAGTGTGTTCACAGCCAGTTACAAAATGAATCATTCATTTATTCATCAAACGTCAAACCAAACTGTGCCTTTGGAAACTCACTTCACCAGGAAAATACGGTCTACTTTTATATGCAGAAATCATTTTCCAGAAATGTAAGTGATGATTACCTGTGTTTTGGAGCTAAGGGTTGAATTCTAAAAAAGTTATTTGGTCTCAAATAAATACTTTTAAAAATAAACAAACTTGGATAAGTTTGCCTTTTCTCAGCTAATAATGATAATGTGAATAAAGAGCTAAAAAAATGGAAGTTAGAATACTGACATGTAGTTCTGAAAACTGTGAACTGAATTGTATAAACAATTCATATATGTTAAACATGCAAAACAATTACTGAATGAGAAAATTAGGTTTTGGAAAGACCATATCTGTGAAAAACTATTACATTATTAATTTGAGTAAAATTGATATTTTATGACACAGAAGAAAAATGTCACATTTCTCTGGTTCAAGATAAAAAGTAATAAATTATAGAAGAAAAACATAATAACCAAAATACTTACTTTTAAATGGGTATTTGAATTTTACATCAGCAAATTTAATCTCTAATATAATGCATGTATGTTACATGCTGATATCAAAGTATAATAAAAATAAAGGGAATGACTATAATTCTTGTATTTGATTCTTGTTACTTCCACCCCTTCACTCATTTACCACGTTGTCCTGCCCTTTGTGGGCATCTGGGATTGTGAGCCCTTATCCTTCCTTTCCTGCATTCCTTTGGCATACAAAAATAATCAACGACTTGAAATATGTAGATTTCAGAAATATTTGTCATTTTTCCATAATGGTGAATGGGGCACAAGAGAAGAATGCCCAGAAACTTCAGAGCCTAAGGCACTGGAGAAAATCAGTCCAATCATAATATTACAAGGTAGGAATGGGCTAAAGTTAGAGAAGACAATATTAAGAAATCTAGACTCGAGGTTTCAAAGTTCTCCTAATTTTGTTTAGCTATTGAGAGTCACAAAGCAAGTCCCCAGAATAACAGCAGCTCTCTAAAAGGATTCAGAGAAGATCTATGTTGGTGTATGGGCTAGTAGTAACCTTGAGAATAGAACCCTTTGCCATTTTGCAAAAAGAAAGACTCTAATATTAAAATCATACCCAGGTTATTAATATTTAATAACACTTAAAATTTCTTACATAGTAAGTTACAACAACACAATTGAGCACTTTATTATTTGCAAATTGTGAGTGGAGTGTTTTTGCAGTTCAGTGCTTGCTAATGGTCTTGTTTCTCTAATTAATTCAATAAATAAATAAACACATATTTTTGCATCTTCTATATCCTAACCAGTATTCCACGTGCTGAAGATAAACAAAACAGACAAAATTCCTGCCCTACGGAGTGTACATTCTAGAAAGGAATGGAAGACAAAATATATGTACAGACCATGCGCTCAGAGCCCAATAATCTTGAGATTTTTAAGTAATTAAAGAGTTCTAATAGCTGAACAATTCAACTCTGTAAAGTGTATTTTATTCCCTTTCCACAAATGAAGAAATTAGCTCGGGGAGGCTAAGTAACCTGCTAAATAAAACAGCTCATCAGTGGTGGCTCCATAATAACTTAGATGGAAACTTTACTGTAGAAGTTTTAGTTGAGGCAAAACAGTATGGTTATTCCATTACAGTTTGAGTGTCCATTCAGTATAACTCATGACACCTTTATAAAGACACTCCACATTTGCCTTCAATAAACCTCAATTAATCTTGAATATAAACCTTTACTAATGTATTTCACACACTAAATGCCATTTTAAAATGCTTTCTAAATATTTCAATGTGTGATTTTGGAGTAGGAATGAATTTAACAATTTTTTAAATTATATTTTCTTGATTATGCTATTACAGTTGTCCCAACTTTTCTCCCCTTTTCTTCCCTCCACCCAACACCCCCCACACCCTCAGGCAATCCCCCCACCATTGTTCAAGTCCATGGGTCATAGGTGTAAGTTCTTTGGCTACTCCACATCCTATACTGTACCTTACATCCCCATGGCTATTCTGTAGCTTCCTATTTGTACTTCTAAATCAATAAGTAATCTAGGATTAGCACTATGATTTCTAGACTGGCATTTGCTTAGTGCCTAAAATTTTAAAGTTTCTATTTTTCCCCTTGGGCTTGTAGCCACCAAAAGTGGCAGACTTCCTTTGTTTTCTCCTGTTTCAGCCTTTTCCCCCTGAAGATGCAGTCTTTACTTTCTTTTTCTGGCTGATAAGAAAGGGGGGTGGGGGCGGGGCTGAAAGAGCCAGGTGCCTCTAAGTAACCTCTTGCTGGGATCACTCCTGTCCATGGCATAATAGTTTCTTCCTCATAGTCCTGCCTGTTTTTAAACAGTCTTTTAGAATTAGGGCTTCTATTTTTAGGCCACTAAAATGTTTCCTTACGAATGTTTACCTGATGAGCTCCTGGTGGTCCCAAGCGGCCTCTGCTGTGAGCTGTGGCCCCCTTCTCTAGGGTGTCCCAATTCACCTTAGAGGAGCTAGGGTCTACATCTCAGGAAGCAAAGGTAGCATCAGGTCTATTTTGTGCATGAGGCCCTTTCATACTGATAAGCAGCAGCTCTTAGGACAGCCCATGGCTATGGATTAGGTGTTTCACACTGGAACCAGATGCTCCCTTCCTTTCCTCCCTTTTTTCATTAAACATCAAATCACTGGTCTCCAGAGATGGGACCTCTTACACCTCACTAGGTTGGGAAACCAATCACTTGTGACAGCAGCAAGCAGACACAGCCCAGAAGCTCATGACCTGAACAGTAACATTTGTGGGAGCCGTGATTTCCTAGGGAAGCCCTCAGAGCAAATCCACAAATGGCCCTTAGCATGTGAGCAAGTGTTCAGCGGGGAGCCATCTCCTACTACTCCAAGGAACAGGCTGAAATTTGACTTGAAAAAGCTCAGGGGCGGGATGAGGAACTGGTTTATGGAGGGCCTCCAGAAGCATGTGACTTCTTGGACACTAGGTAATTTCATCTAAATGACTCAGATGGCCCTGCTGCTTGCTGCTTATCGGTACTGCCAAGTACCAGTGGATTAGATCCTAAGGCACTAGGAGGTTGGTCATGCCCATCTCCTTTGAAGGGAACTTTTCAAGCGGTAGCCAATTACCTATACACCCCCAGGGATTGTTTCCTGGACACTGGGCCTTCCATCACCATGGGGAAATATGCTGAGTGGCCCCTTTTGGTTGGAAAACCATGGCAATACCTGACAAAAAACAACACAACACAGAAACCACCAAGCAGTAAGGGTACCAACAACCAAGGGTGCCCTTCCAGGCAGTGTCCACTGACTGTTGGGTCCAGTTAGTAAGCCAAGAAAAGTCTGTTTGTTTTATCACCAGAGGACAATTTTAGGAAGGGAGAGAAAAAAACATCAATGTATGAGAGAAGCATCAATTAGTGGCCTTCCATACATGCCCAGACCGGGGACTGGCACCCAGATGGGGATCGAACCCACAACCTTTCAGTTATGGGACAACGCTCCAACCGAGCCACACTGGCCAGGGACAAGAGCAGTTTAAGGACATACCATCTCCATTTGGCACCAAACCACGCAGTCACTGTGTTAATTATGTTAAGATTTGTATCTGGGATTTGTTCTAATTAGATATGCTAAGCCATACGACATCAAAATGATTGTCATAAAGGAAGAAGTTCATACTCACAGATCCCTAGAACCTGCAGGTATGGCAGAACATGCCATGTAGGACCACATGGGGAAGGACCAGGGTTGGTCAGGAGACCTCTGCTCTGAGGAGAGGGCAAAGCATGGCCCAGAGCCTTTATTGGGGTTTTCTGGGAAGGAATGGGTGAGGCAGGGATGGTTAACTGTGTAAATTTAGGGTTGGACAGTTTGAATAATTTTGGTAGACTCTGGGCTATAAGGATGTCCCCAGTTGTCTGGTACCCAGCCCTGGGGTTATTTAGAACAAAGAAGAATATTGGCTTGGAGTATGAGAGTTTGGGGGTGTGGATTTCAGATTGCTTTGTATATCAAAGGGGAGTCCTGTGTTATCTTTAGGAATTCGCAAGTCCTAGAAGGGATAATGTCCCTAGGATCAAGGTCCCAAATGCCAGAGTATGAAGAATACAGAAAATAAGAAAATATAGCCAATACACTTAGTTATTCAAAAAGACACAGCTTTCTATGAGCTACAACTGAAAAAAAAAGACGGGACTGTGTATATTTCACTTTTACAAAGTAAAAATACTTCCCATCTATGTCTGCTTAGGATTATAATGTGAAAGAACACATACTTGATTAATAAATTGGCAGAAGGGGTAAAGGATGGGGAGAGAGGTGCTGCTGTGGGAGGAGAAGGGTTTCCACAATAACAACAAAATGTTAATTATCCCATTATGTATAATTCCATGTGTCACAGAGAGATACTTGGAAGCATGACACCAAAATGTTAGTAGTGCTTACCTTACGGTAGTAGAACTCTACATGACCATTACATATTTTTTGGTAAGTTTTTATGTTGCTGGAATTTTTTACAGTGAGTTTGTATACAGCCATCCCTTGGTATCTGCAGGCGATTGGTTTTAGGACCCTGATGAATACCCAAATCCAAGGATACTGAGGTCCCATATAAAATGGTATAGTACACACATTCTCTCATTTACTTTAAATCATTTCTAGATTACTTTTAATAACTAATACAATGTAAATGCTATGTTGTTATAATATGTTAATTAGGGAATAAAGACAAGGAAAAACGAAAACCTCTGTATGTGTTGAGCACAGACGTAACCATTGTAGGCCTAATCAGTACATGTTAGCAATAATGTAACTTTCTTTTTAGGGGGAATATTTTTGATCCACAGTTGGTTGAATTTGCCAGTGTGAAACCCACTGATACGGAGGGCTGACAGTATTTATGCAACTAGAAAAAAGCAATGTACTCTCCGGGGTTCCAACCTAGTTTGCAGCGACATTTGCTAAATGCACCAAGAAGGTCAGGTTCATAGGCAAATATGGGAGTCGCTATGGAGCCTCCGTTAGGATAACGGTGAAGAAAATTCAAATCAGTCAGCACGTCAAGTACTGCTGCTCTGTCTGTGGCGAACCCAAGGCGAAGAGGAGAGCTGCGAGGGTCTGGCACTGCGGCTCCTGCGTGAAAACAGGGGCCAGTGGTGCTGGACCTGCGTTTGCTCTGCCATCAGAGCAAAGCTGGCCTTCAGAAGACGGAAAAAATTGAAAGACCAGTAGAAGCTCCACAATTTGAAACACTGTTAGCCTAAAATAAATAAATTAATTTATGTAAAAAAAAAAGAAGCAATAAACTTATTTGTGGTTTGGAGGAAGGCTTTTTCCTCTGAGTTATAAAAAAACAATAATTTTCAATTTCAATAGCATTCTCAAAAGGCATACGCATCCTCGTCAAGGGGGGAAGTGAGAATAAAATGGTAAGGCCTTAATAAAATCAACATACAAAAGTAAAAGTATGTAAAACTTCAGACCAAAAAGGTCTGATATGAGGCCTAACACTACATGCTTAAAAACTCAACAACTGTATATTTAGAATTCAAGATCGCAAAAACTTCTTTCACAAGTCTCCTGCTGATAACATCCAAGAAGAAAGGAAATGTAAAATTAGCTTCATGATAATAACTTCTGGGTTATAACACAATAAGAGTAGACAATAAAACAGAAATTTTATGGTAACAGTTCATGTTTAACCCAGATTCCCTGCCAGGACATTTTCTGCCTTAATGAATGAAGCAAGACTTGGTAGCATCTTAACAAGTATGAGTCCAAGCTGCCATCTAATGCATTAAAATAAAATAAAGAAAACATGAGGTTTTCCCCAAGTTTAAAAAATTCTTGTGATGCACTTTTTGGATTGTGGGAGGAACTGAATCCAAAAATATTTAACATCAAGCTAGACAACAGTCAATTAAATTAAATCATTGCAAAAACTGTATACATGAGTAAGAAAGAATAAAACATGTTTGATGCTAACTTTCCAACTATTATTTTTGATGTAATCACCCTCAGCAAAATCACCCTTGAAAGTTAAATGGACAGGCTGATGACATAGCCAGTGGAAGAAAGTCAGTGCTGTTAACATCCACTTGCACATCCTCAGAGACAGCATCTCACAGTTCACAGTCTGCTCAAGGTCCCACATGCGGGTGCCAGGACTTGCCTCCTTGCGCTACAGCAACAGGGGCCGCCCCAGGCCATGGCAACTGGGATCAAGAGACATGTTTTGATTGAAGAAATTACATATGTCTATTTCAGGACTTTGTGCAAATATTAACCTCATTTTAAAACATTGGGGGAAAAATCACCCAAATTCAGGGCTAATTTAGCTGTCACTGAAGAGTTAAAAAAAAGTGCCATTTAAAAAAATTTCATCAATAGAGATGCAAAGGTACTTAGGATTGATCTTCATCCTTCTTCATCACTGCTGCTCCAGGCATCCTCAAATGCTAGATTTAACTGTGATTTGCTTGTAGTCTAAAAAGAGAGGGGAAAAGGAAGATTTGATTAATCTACGTCATGATTTTAAGTTCACAGTATAGTTGTGCAACATATCAAATAAAAAACAATTAGATATTTTGAAAGAAACTATGTAATTGTTAATTTCAAAACAAAAGTAATGTAAGAAACGCCCCAAATACAACATAATGTAATTTCATTTTAAATAGACATATCAGACTTTATCCATTCGGAAATATTCATCTGTTTCCCTCAAAGTAGTTACCTCACAACACATATATACATGTGAGCTCATGAGAGCATGCGTGCGCACACATGCATACACACACCATGATGATATTGCTTAACACAGTTCTGCGACTCTTCGGAATTACCCGGAGAAGGTAACAAATTACCAGCCACGTAGTTAAGACTGGACTTAGATCTACAGTCTGACTGGACAACTTTTTACTGTTTGGGTGGACCTAACTTTTATAAATAAGCCAATATCCATACATGAGGAATAAGGTGTTCATCAGACTGAGTAATACCATGTTGGGTTCAAAAAGTAATGTTGGTTAAGTTGTGAGGTTTGTTTATTTTTTATAGTTGGTTGGTAAAGTAGTTCAGAAGCAATGCAAAATGTGTCCGAAATGGTACCATGTTATCATTAGTACGTAGGTTTTCCTGGGAGATTTCTTAGAAAGGTAACATGCATTCGGTAGATGTTTATTTAAAACAACAAAACAACCTGCCCTCTTAGCACAGAAGGCAGTACATCAGTCTCATGATCTAAAACAACGAAACGTCACAGTATTCTTGCAACTTTAGAGTCGTACCTGATCAAGGTAACAAACAACTAGAGGAATTTTAATTATCTGTGGTATTTTAAATGAATTTACTTTTTTGAAAACATTTTAAATGGTTTTCTTCTTATTCTTTGGCAAATGACTAAAGGGCTTTAAGATGGTCTTGCTTTTTTGAGTATCTAGGAATTATGGGTCAGGTCTGCTTCTTTTTCTGCAGCTTTTACATTTGCTATGAGACCCAAAATCCAATAATATATTAGCAATGAGACTACTCTTAAATTACCTTACATCATTGTTGCTTTCTACAACATATAGCAATATTTTATGATAAGGGTAACCCTTACTGAATGTCTGAAAATACTCATTTCTTTTTGATGACCACAACTCAAACAATAACTACAGAAAAAGTAGATGTTTCTAGTAAATACCCAGGTATCATAAAACAGTATATATGTTAGGTACCCTTTGTAGCTGTTAAAGCTATAATTAGAGTCTACTACCAACGTTATATTGGATATTGTCACTATTACTAAATCTAATGTTGGCAATCATTGCTACCTCGAATATCCAGATACAAAACTATTACCAAGCTTCAGCTAACTATTCACTTATTTCTAGCATCAGTCCATATGCTTGCAAGAGTAGCATACTAAAGTTTATTCCTTCATCCAAACATTTACCTAATTATCTATCTTTCTGGGTTTATAGTTTAACTACTAAGTTAGGTTATTTAGTGAGAGTTCATTCAAAGATGTATTATCCCTGTGGATTAGGTGATTCAGCTTTCCAACTTTGGAAGCCTTTACTTTGCCTTACATATCTACCAAAAACGTGCGTGCATGGATACACCATACAAAGGTCATGCCCCCACATTCCACTACGGAAGCCCAATATGTAACCACCTATTAAACATTTAAATTTCATTGGAAGACTCACAAAGAAGCAAAATTGTATTTCATTGTAATTTATTTTTGCTACGGTGAGCAAAGACAAAAAATAAAGTGAAAAAAGAAATGTAGCTGCACGTAAATTTTACTGTTTACAGTATAGTAGAAGATAACAATGTGAATTTATTACAGTATTATAAAAAGTATATTTTATTGCTAAAAATCACAACTAAGACATCAGACTTAGAGTTAAAAGCTGCAGTAAAAATATGTATGGGTGTGGAATACATATTGTGTGAGACCCACTGATCGACTGTAACTACCAACTATTACTCCAGTTTTCTCCACATCTCCTCCCAGGGGACCTCCTTTCTGTGCTTGAACATACCGTCTCTACCTCACCAGGCTGCCAGCGCTCCTGACAGACAGTTCTGAAAGTTAGGGAGATAGGGAAGCGTAAGTTTAGAGGGGATCTAGTCCAGGTCCAAAAAAATGGGGAGGAAGAGCAAAACCAAATATCCACCACACATATATCTTGATAAATTCGAAGTTTCTTAATGGTAATTACTAGAAAGTCTCCATAGGTAGAATATAGGGTTGTCTCTACACAAGTGTAAGTAAAACATCTCTGCATTGTGTGACCAACAAAATAAAGTTGAGATTCTTGGTGAGAGGTCAGAGTTAAACTGTAATGTAGCTGACCCATAGATCTCAGAAAGAAAAAACTGAGTAGGAGCCATAAAGGCTTGCCTTCACCATGACAAAGTTTTAAGAAGGTGGGGGCAGAAGGAAGGTAGATTCCTCAGATATAATGAGACTGCCAATTAAATAACAGGTCTTATGCTTAACTACCATAAGATCTATTCCTATTACCCATTATATATCTTGGCTGATGGGGACCTATAGCTCATCTAAGTATAGATTTGGAAGGAAACCTAAGAATAATTTTGCTTTGATGTTCTAATAGTTGGGAGATATAAAATTGTCCCAGATTACTAATAAATGGCAAAACTGGGATTCAAACCCAGTTACCAGTATTATTATTACTTAGTTTACCTGAAACTAAAGACTAAGTGAGTGAGTGTGTGTATGTGTGTTTTGTTTTAAACTGTGTTATGTTGCCTCTCTGGGCAACTGCGGGAATCACTTATTGGATAGTTGATATGAAAAACTTGTAAGGAAGAGTTAACAGCGAATATACACACACGAAGGAGCAGGGTCCTGTGTAGATGGACTTCTCTCCTGGGGTCTGTATCATGATCACATCCATGTTCCGCCTATACTCACAGAAATCTTTCAAACTACCATTTTGTGAAAATAATCTTGGCACATAGCATTTTATATCAATATGAGAATGATGGCTATCTTAAAGTAAAACAGTACATTTTAAAAGATAAAGTTTTACAGCTCTAAAACAAAAATAAAGCTAACTTGTTTATCCCTATTTGATTTGCTACTTGTTCAGGTTAACTTCTCATATACAAAAATTCTTCTAGATGAGGAATTCAAACTATCACTAACGATATAAGAAGGAAATCAACCATCAGAATCACATACTATCTTTATAAATTAAGCATTACAGTTTTTTTCTAATGTCCCTTTTCCAAACATAAGTCATAGTTGATTTACTTTTATTTTCATTTGGTAAATAATTGTTATACTTCTTTAATAGGACCTATACTGTTATAACTTGGATTATAAAAGTATACAGTATGTATTATATATACTATATAACAATTGTATGTAGTATATATACTTGTATATATATATATATATATATATATATATATGTAGTAATACATACAGTAATTCCCAAACAGCAGGACACAGTAATTAAATACTAATGCAAAATAAATGGCTGAACCAAAATATCTGACCATATTAAGCTTTCTACAGAAGGACATTAAGTTATTTAAAGCTGCTGTATAATAAAATTAATCAATGCCATAATAAACCAAAATAGACATGTGATGAAATCTGGAAGTCTTCATACAGTGTTTGGCCAGCTGCTTGAAAATTTATCACTGCGTTTTTATTCCCTCTGTCATTTAGATTAGGGCCAAAAGAAAATTATTCACAGGCTTTACACTACAGTAGCCATAGCAGTTGCAAATTTAGGTATGAAATATATCTTGTCAATAGCAGCTAAATGCTATCAACTACCCCCATAAAAATTCATTTCCATGGGATTTGGACAGAGGTCTGTTTTCATAAAGGAATACATGAAAAATGTTTTTAGAATTTCAAACTTGCTCTCTCAATAATTTTCTTCCATCTCCATTTAAGATGTTTTATTTTTATTCTGACTTGGGTAAGATTAACTTAAGGTGTTACTAACTACATTTATATTTTCAGCTCTAAAAAAATTATATATAGAAATATTGGTTTTTAGGCATTAGACTTTATATTGCAGAAATTATGATAAATGGCGATGATTAACAGTGCTTGATAAAACAATCTTTGGTAGGAAAGATATCACCTACAAAAAGCTTGACATAAAAGTAAAAAAATACAGAGGCTACTACTTAAGACCAGGGATTTATCTTTATCTATCAAATTTTTAAGGCTTTTTATTCAGACTGTCATATTTATATAAACTTATGCTTTAAGATAGGAACTAACAGACTGCTTGCTGATAGCAATGTTAATTGGTAAAACTTGATAGTGTTAAAAAAAAGAGCCTTAGAAATGTCATCCATTCTATCCAAAAAAGTAATGAGAAATAGAAACAATTTATGAACAGATATTGATTTTGATTTATTAACAGTGTTCAAAAGAAATACCTCCAAATGAGTAAATATTGAAGTAAACTGTGGTATGTAAATGACAGAATGTTATATTATTAAAGACAATAGCTATTAATGACATGAAAAAGGCTTATTGTACAATATTAACTGAGAAAAGTAGGATGTCAAGTTGTACGTCCAAGCATAATATTAAGTGTGTTAAAAGAAAAAAAAGCACATATGCACTGGAAAAAGTAGTAGTAAATAAAAATGTAAATAGTAATTAATTCAACTTCATAAATTTGTTCTTTTAATAGCAAAAAATGCTTTAAAATCTTCTTGCACATAAAGTAAACTAATAAACTCTTCTTTATGATTTATAAGTCACTATACAATTTGTACAAATAATATTCACCTCATCATCATCAGGAACTGGTTCATGTAAGGATGGTACCCAAGCAAGAATATTGCAGTCTCTGCTACCACTATAAAGCTCCTACAACACAGAAAGTGAAGAGATAACTATGGGTTAATTAATTTAAAGTTGATACCAATATGAAACAAACTACATTAATTTTTAAATGACTAATTCTTAGTTTATATCAATTAGATTAACTCTATTTCTACTCCAAAGAACTGGACTTGTGCCCTTTTTAAATGTTTGTTTGTTGATGTAGTTAATCTATGTTTTATATTTAAACACAGTATCATGATACCTTGGAGCTTGCTAACGTGAAAAATTTACAAGAACACTCAACATCATAGTGGTTTTTATCATTTATAGTATCCATGTATTTCAAGTGTCAAAGTAGAGAAAGAAAAAAAAAATAGAATAGTTTGTCTTCTGTCAGTAATTAAGTTTTAAGAAGACCAATGAAGAAACCGTATGAGTTTCTAGCCAAAAGTTCATGTTTTACCTAGCTCACAGTTGCCTAACTGGCTGCTATTCAACTTAAGGAGCTTTAAGATCCATACGCGATGCATGTTGAGCTGTTTATTTTATAAGGGGCAGCTTGGGTTGATGCACAGTCTGTCTATGTCAGTATCTTTTAGGATATGCTGTTTGCACATGGCTGAACGATGTTCATTTCCCTCCCCAACAAAACTTGAATATGTTATACTGGCTCATACTGAAACATTCCTATGGGAGAGTGAAACAGATCCTGTCATATACACAGGGCATAAACTGGTATAATCTTTTTAGAAAACAGAATCTCAATATACATAAAAAATTCTTGTATGCATTTCTAAGTCATCCCAAAGACATACATGGAATTCAAGGATATCATCAGTATTATATCGATAATAAAAAAAGAAATAATTGTCCAAAGTCAAGTAATGATTTATATATAAATTTATGTTGCACTCATACGATGGGTTACTATATATAGCCATTAAATTTATTTTTGAAGACTAATGACATGGGAAAATACTCATAATAATGTCAAGAGAAAAGAACAGGATATACACCAAATACTCATAGTGTGAAGGGAAAAAAAAAGGATGTAAAATACTTGGTCCATTGAAAAAAAGCTACTTGGCAAAGAAAAAAGGGATAAAAAGCAAAAAACAGCAAAGTGTTAAGTGGTGTAAAACGCCAAATGACTAAGTGATTTTTTCCCTCGGAAATAATTTATTTCTACACAAATATTTTTAACAGTGTAATTTTCTTCTGCTCTGCTATCCAATTATTTTTATTATTGTTCTTCTCAAAGATTAGCTGAAACCTGGTACAATTAGTATTTTTCTAAAAAAAAAGTAGGGTTCTGAGTAAAGGAAAAATAAGATTATGAAGTTATTTATAGAAAATATAGATGTAAAAAATTAAATTAGATTTAGTTGAACATAATTAAATTTCTTAAAGAGAACAAAATTATATAAAACTATACTATGAAATCCAGTATATATGGTTACAATAACTGTAGATAATGCAGAGATATTTTCATATGTCCAGTGCCCTCAAGCAATTTGATTTTCTGAGAAGACAAGATACATACCCAAAATATTAAGCTTAAAAGGCAATTCATGCTTAAGTACTGCTATACTGATAAAGATACAAAGAAAATTTTGTAGATGTTCAAGAAACAGAGCTTGAAAGAGACAACACTTCAATCAGAATGATTCAATCAAGACTTCACTTAAATGGAGGTATTTGAATTGAGTCTTGAAGCTTTTCAGGTAAATGTAGGAGTTCATTTGGGTAATTAGATTAAAAAAACAAACAATGCTCACGGAAAAGTTGCAAGTGTAACACAAAAGTGTTTTTTCTCCTGAAAGATGAAGGTAAATTGCCAACATGAGGTCCTATCACCCTGGAGTAATTCAGTGTATATTATCTGTGAATAAGGACATTCTCCTACATAACTACAATGCTATAAATAAAATCAGAAAATTCAGGAGGGATCCAAGATGGTGGCAGAGTAGGTGGAAGGTATACTCACCTCCTCTCAAGACCAAATCGTAATTACAACTAAATTATAAAATAATCAACCTGAATGACCAACTAAAGAGTTGCTTAACTTCAGAAGTCTTCTAAGTAAGGAAATACACAAAAACCCATGCTGAGACTGGTAAGAAGGGTGGAGACAAGAAAAGGACTGGCCCTGCTCCCACAGGCAGTGCTTGAGAATTCAAATGGCTTTCTCAGCTGCAAAGTCCACGATAAGGAGTGAGGGGTCTCAACTCCATACCAGGCTCCACAGACCAGCCTCCAGAGCCAGGAAGATGAGCCCACATAATATGTGACTGTGAAAATCATTGGGGATTCTGTCTTCCAGGGCGAGACAGGAGGCTGCTAGAAAACCAGGAGCCCTTTTGAAGGGCCAGCACACAGAATGCAAATTGCAGGCACTCACCCTGAGCTCCAGCTGAGGATGATGGTTCAGAGCAAACTGGAGTCATACAGGGAGAGATTGGGTTGTATAACTTTGGGAAGACGGCTGGAGGGACAGCCACCAACGTCCCTGCACTGGGTTCCTCTCCTACATTGCCCACAGCTGCCATTTTTCCTGGGTAGAGCACTCCCTTCCGTATGGCATCAGCCTTAGGGAATGCACTGGTCTCACCCACCTGACTCCCTATGGACCCCCCTGCCAAGCTCACACCCTGCAGAGGAGCCTGCCAGCTGCAGCCAGCCAGAGCCTGTGATACAATCTTTTTTGGAAGGCTCTCAAAGAGGTCCAGGGAGGCTCTCGTGGTCTAGGAAGACCAAGGACCCAAAGGGAGAGACTGAGTTGTGTGTCTTTGGGGCGAGAGTAATTTTTCCCCATGCACTTTACAGGCACCACCATTCCTATGCTCAGCCCTCCCACCACACAGCCAAATCTCAATTTGTCTTAGCGTGCTGAACTCTGCTGGCCTTACACTGATGGCTCCCTGAGACACCAACCACCACACTACAAAGCGCTGCAGGCCTCAGGTGGGTGATGGATGGCCTTGGTGTATCCTGAGACTTTTGCTGAATGGCCTCAGACCCAGCACTGGTTCCAAGTTTGAATTTGTATCAACCTGGTGAACACCACTTGCCCCTATGTAATGACTCAGAGAGTGCCTCACACAACTTACATACTACCAGAAGCCTTCAGTAGCTAAGCTTAACAGGCAGCTGGCAAGTGGAGGTGAATCTTAGGGAGCCTTTGGCCTTTTGCTGACCTGCCCCAGGCTTGGTGCTGGATACCCAGGTTGGTCCCTCCCACACACATCCAGGCCCAGCAGAGGCAGATATCAACTGTGAATCACTTTGTAGTTCCTAACAGGTAGCCCAGGACTGGTCACAGGCAGTGATTGACAGTGACCTATACCAGAGTCTCTCTGAAAATGCCCTAGAACCAACACATCCAGTAGTGGGTCTCAGACCACATCAGACCATGACTGAATTAGCTCCCTAAGTGCCACTCCCAAAGGGAGATCATGGCAAGCACAAGATCCTTTGGGGACGAATTCTGTTTTGTGTGTTCGGCCCCTGAACAGCAGCTTGTACACAGTGGTCAGGGCCAATCCACACAGCCAGCCAACCTGAGGGCCAACCCCACCCAAGGATATAACAGCAATCAAGTCTAAAATACAACAGGAGGGCTCACATAACCCATACAGGGGACATTCCTAGAGGACCTAGTTCAGGTAATCAGGACTATACCACTGAGGCCCACAGGGCACCCACTACATAAGGCTACCCTACAAGACTGGGAAATATAGCAGATCTGTGTTTCCTATGTAGGATGCAGAAACAAATAGAGAGGCAGCCAAAATGAGGAGACAAAGAAACATGTCCCAAAATGAAAGAACAGAAATCCGCATTAGAACTAAATGAAATGAAGGCAAGCAATCTATCAGATACAGAATTCAAAACACTAGTTACAAGGATTCTCACGGAACTTAGTGTGAGCCCAAACAAGAGATAGCAAGCAGAAAAAAGAACACAGAAATCACAAAAAAGAACCACTCATAAATAAAGAATGCAGCATCTGAAATAAAGAGTATACTAGGAGAAATCAATAGCAGACTGAATGAAGCAGAGGATCAAATCAGTGATTTGGAAGACTGGGTAGCAGAAAACACCAAATCAGAGCAGTAAAAAGAAAAAAGAATTTTAAAAAATGAGGATAGTTTAAGGGACTTATGGGACAAGATGAAGCATAACAAAAGCCACAATATAGGGGTACCAGAAAGAATAGAGTGGAAACAAGGGATTGAGAACATATCTGAGGAAACAATGACTAAAAACTTCCCTAACCTGGTAAAGAAAACACACAAGCCCAGATAGCACAGAGAGTCCCAAAAAAGATGAATCCAAAGAGGCCCACAAAACTCATCAAAATTAAATGTCGAAGTTTAAAGACAAAGAAGAGACTCTTAAAAGCACCAAGAGAAAGATAATTACCTACAAGGGAGTTCTCATAAGAATGTCAGTTGAGCCCTGGCTGGGGTGCCTCAGTGGATTGAGCATCGGTCTGCAAACCAAAGGGTCATTCACTGGTTGGATTCCCAGTCAGAGTACATGCCTGGTTTGTGGGCCAGGTCCGTCCCCCAGTAGGGGGTGGTGAGAGGCAACCATACATTGATGTTTCTCTCCCTCTTTCTCCTTCCCTTCCCCCCACTCTCTAAAAAATAAATAAATAGAATATTTAAGAAAAAAAGAATGTCAGTTGATTTCACAACAGAAACATTTCAGGCCAAAAGAAATAGGCATGAAATATTCAAAGTGATGAAAAGCAAAGACCTATTACCAAGACTACTCCACCCAGCAAGGCTATCAATTAAAATTGAAGAAGAAATAAAAAGCTTTCCAAGCAGAAAAAAGCTAAAGGAGGTCATCACCACCAAACAGTTTTACAAGAAATGTTAAAGTGACTTCTTCAAGAAGAAGAAAGAAACAACAAAGAGGAACATAAATGTGTACAAGAAAATGGCAATAAATCTGTACCCATCAATAATCACTTTAAATGTAAATGGATTAAATGATCCAATCAAAGGCAAAGGGTAGCTGAATGGGTAAGAAAACAAGACCCATACCAGAAACTCACTTCAGATTGAAAGACATACACACACTTAAAATAAAGGGATAGAAAAAGATACTAGATACTTCATGCAAATGGAAACAAAGAAAGCTGTGGTAATAATACTTATATCAAACAAAGGCTATAATAAGAGACAAAGAAAGACACTGCATAATGATAAAGAGATCAATCCAATAAAAGGATATAAATAACTCTTGTTAATTATTTATGCATCCAAAATAGGAGTGCCTAAATATATAAAGGAAATGATGGACATAAAAGGAAGAAATAAACAAAATTTTAGACCTACACAAACATAAATCAAGATACACAAACTATATTTTGATATTAGACACATATAATCTATTTTTCCCAAAAGATTGTTTACAAAAAAAAAATTATTTTAACTTGCCTGAAATTTTCAACAGCTAAATAATGGAGCCCATATGCAAAAGCATTCTCAACTAATGTCTATTAACTTCAACTGGTCTACCTGACCAGCAAGTCCAGCAAGACATTTCCAGCATGAAACTTCCCAAACCATTTTTGACACGCTTGCCCAGTCACAGCACTTTCTCCATACCCTACACAAATCCTTTTTTTTTGTATTTCAGTTGTGTTTTTATATTTCTTGAAATATTTTCTTGATTTATCTCAATCAAGTTATACAGCATTATATACATCCTATATACCCATCCTATACCATCTAAAAGTCTATCCTGTATTATCCTTTATTAAGTGAACCCAAACTCAAATGTGGATTAAAAGTATTGGGTTGGCCAAAAAGTTCATTTGTTTTTTTCCTATAAGATGGCTCTAGTAAGTGCTTAGTTGTCTTTAACTTCATTCAAAACAATTTTGTTAGATTGTATTGTGACAGCTGTCATATTAGTGTGCATGTAAAAAAAATTATTGAAATTGGTGAATTTTTGTGAAGCTAATTTAATATGGAAGGTGGAAGAAAATATGCAACCTTTTCAGCATATTATGCTTTAGTATTTCAAGAAAGGTAAGAACGGAACTGAAATGCGAAAAAAGATTTGTGCAGTGTATGGAGAAGGTGCTGTGACTGATCAAACGTGTCAAAGTGGTTTGCAAAGTTTTGTGCTGGAGAATCCTCACTGGACAATAAATACTCCATGGTCAGGTGGACCAGTTGAAGTTGATAGTGATCAAATCAAGACATCAAATAATAACCAAAATAACCAAATCAATAAAGTTACTGGTGTAACTGAGAAATGTGTATTTTATTTTATGGAAAGAAAACCATATAGACTTTTTGGCCAACCCAACATAATTCCTCAGAATGAAATTATAATTTATTCTTTTATATACAACTAGTCTGGCAAATTAGCTACCTGAACATTTTAAATTCCCTTAAGCATCATTCTTACCTGGAAATTAGATTGAAATACACAGCAGTCAACACTCTTATAATGTCCCTTAAGCATAGTTATCTGTTCTCCTGAGTAAATTGTGTAAACAGCAATGGTGCTACCATATGGCACAAAAACAAATTCTGAACTGCAGCCACAGGAGACAGCAAATTTCAATCCTTTCTTACTGTCATTATAAACTTTTCCATAATTCACCTGTGGGATGTAATATCATAAAGTTACTTCATAAATCTGAATTAAAAAGACAATAAAGATTAGAGGTATTTACTTACAATAATTGAATATACTATAAAAAGCATTCTTATGTATCTAAAGAAAATGACCAATGTTCTAATATAAATAAGGGCCAATGACATAAATGTACATTTCATATAAGAGAAATACAAATAGTTAAAAAAAGCCACCAAAGCAAATGTTCATATTCAACCTTGATAGAAATAAAAATGCAAATTAAGGCATCCTTTAAGAACAATTTTCAACCATTTAGCAAAGATTTTAAGAAACCATAAGACAATATGGGTACAAGTGATGTAAACGTGCTGGTGGCACTGTAATTTGGTCATTCCTTCTAAAAGACCAAGACCAAGTTGTTATTATTATTATTTTTTTTAAAGATTTTATTTATTTATTTTTAGAGAGAGGGGAAGGGAGTGAGAAAGAGAGGGAGAGAAACATCAATGTGTGGTTGCCTCTCACATGGCCCTCCAGGAGACCTGGCCCGCAACCCAGGCATGTGCCCCGACTGGGAATAGAATCGGGACCCTCTGGTTCCCAGCCCGCGCTCAATCCACTGAGCTACACCAGCTGGGCTCCAAATTGTTTACTATGCAACAAAATACAAAGATATTCTTTTTGGGGGTGATAACATTTTTATATTAAAACATTTTTAATTATGGTAAAATATACATATCAAAATTTGCCATCTTAATCATATTTAAGTGTTCAGCACAATGACATTAAGTACATTCACAATTGTGCAGTCATCATCACCATCAATCTTTTCATTTCCAAAACTGAAACTCTGCACACATTAAACAATAAATATATTCTTATTCCTTAACCTAGTAACTACTCCTGGGAATTTATGTTAGGGAAATAATTAAACAGCAAAAAGCTGTATGCCCAGAGGTATCCAATGCAGAACTAAGTCAAATGACAAAATACCTGAGAATATATATAAATCTCTAATAATGTTATATTAATTCTACAGTTTATAGAGCAATTAAAAATTACAATTATGAAAATTATGCCGAAAATAGGAGTGAAAGCTAAGTAAAACCACAGAAGCTCTAACTGGTATGGCTCAGTGGGTTGGGCAACTGATCAATGTTTCTCTAACATACCAATGCTTCTCTTCCTCACTTTTTCTCTCTCTAAAAAGAAATAAAATGTTAAAAAAAAACCCCACAGAACATAAGTAGTCTGTATACTATAATTTATATACATAATTATGCATTTTGCATAACAATACAAACTTTGCAACTATGCCAAAGGTACAAGTCCAATAGTATCAGCATCACCTGAACAGTCAGAAATGCAGAATTCTAGGGCCTATCCTAGTCTTACTGAATTAGAATCCTCATTTTAACAAGATTCCTAGGTGATCTGTAGACTCATCAAAGTCTAAGCAGCACTGGACTAAAGAAATTGACAGATTTACTTCCCACTGATAATTTAGATAAGCATCTTAGGGTAGGTGCATAATAATTGGGGAATTATGAACATGTAGATCACCAAAATTTCCCTTTACTGTGGCTAATACTAGAGTTTGAACAGTTAGTTGTCTTTTTCTAAGGGCTGGGTGAAAATGTGTGTGTGTGTACAAACACTGAGACCCAAATGGACATTTGCTGATAATCTGTGGATACTACACTCGGTTCGCCCTCCCTTCCAGTTAACACATGACAGAAATGAGCACAGGCATTCAGCCTTCTCACTGTCCTCTGATGGAGTGAAACTTTAAAACATTAAAACTTACAGTCAATACACTTGTGTTTTTGAAACCCATTCACACCCCCTTTTTTCTTTGCCTCTTATGAGTAATAAATTATTTAACCTCTGAGTTTCATTTTTCTAATCTGTTCAATGGAAATAACATCACTATCAAAGTTATTATGAAAAATCACATGAAATAATGCATATGAGAGCACCTAGGACATAAAGGTACAGTATTCAGTAAGTTCCTAGATTTAATAATTCCTAGATATATTTAAAAGTATTTAAGATTCATTCTCATTTGCATCTTTTGATCCTACATGTGCAACGCTTTGTAGAATGGCATGGGTGGGGGGACAGGGATAGTGGTGAAAAACCACAAATCTTCTCAACGAGCATTTCTCTATTCCTCCTAGAAAATTATGAACTGCTAGATTGTGATGGTTTTATTCATATTTATCAGAGCAACTAGCTACAAAACCTACATTCCTTCTAAAACGTGAACTGGAAAATGCTGAATGAGTGTATTGAACCAGTTCACTAACTTTTACCTCTGTCTTTATGCATTCACCCTTCAATCCATCTTGCAAGTTATCGTCCTATTAATCTCTGCAAATCACTGCTGTGATTAAATCGCCTGTGGGCTCAAAACTACTAATATCTTTTCAATGCCTATGAAAAAAAGTTCTAACAACAGATTAATGAAAGGAAGGATTTACCATTTACTAAATGCTTACTTTGTGTCCTATACTGTGCTAGGTGAGTAATAAGTTCCCATTTTATATCTATAAATATCATAAAAAGTAGTGTGATAGATGGCATGATCTATATTATTATGAAATTACTGTAGAGAAACAGGCTACTTTTGGCTATCAAGTCTTAAAGGTGGTGTGTAAAGGCTTTGAAAAGATTTTGATAGAGCAGGAAAATTTTATACTTGGGGACATGATGATAGCAAATACAATTCCCTATCTTATGGATCCCTTTTATTGTCCCAGAAAATATATACATCTAGTCACTTAGTAAACACCTACAGTGATGTGGATTCCATGACAAAGCTGCTCATTTTACTGTCAAACAGCATAATAATTACTTAACAGTAATGATAGACAACATTCACTAAAATGTCAACACTTGTAAGTATAGGACAATGTGCTAAATATTTTACGTGCATTATTTCATGTAGCATTCAAAACAATACTATGAGATAGATAGCATTACTATACAAAAAGAAAACAGAAAGGTTAAATATTCAATCAAGGTCTCTTGGCTAGTAAATGACAGAATCAGAAACTGAATCTAGACTACATTAGTGAAAAAGCGCTGCACCACAGTGTTGTAAACTATTTTTTTTTCAGTCCCTGAAGTGATGATCACAGTACAGTGTAATACAGATAAGCACTATGGACTCTGGCAGCATCTATGCTAGACTAGAGGAGTTAAACAGAAGTTGTGCCTGAGATGAATCTTGAAAGCTGACAAGCAGCTAGGACAGGAAGGAGAGAAATGGTACCTTAAAGCAAAGGCAACAGTAAATCTAGCAGAATGGAAGGCTGGGAGAGCATGTCCTATTTAAAGAACTCCAAGTAGCTCAATATAGATGAGGACAGGAAAAAGGGGAAAGTGGCAGGACATAATGCTAGTGAGGTAGGAGGTGCAGCTTATAGAGGCCTTGTGCACAAGAGGCAGAGAAGTTCAGTTTCAATAACCTGCGTGTATTAAGGAAACACAGAAAAACTTCCACAGGGAGAGGAGTTTGGGAAAAGTTAGAAAATGATAGAGTAATTACATAGAGAGACCATGAGGGCCCAGACTGAGGATGGAAGGGAAAAAAGATATGAGAAAAAAAATCAAGATGGGAGAATTAAAAGGTTTTGTAATTGATTTAACAGCTGGGATAAGGGACAGGGAAAAATAAAGGACAGAGTCCCAGTTTCTAGACTTTGGTGATTGGTGAATGATAATGCCAATAACTAAACAGTAAGGACCAGAATGGCTACTTTGAAATTATTTCCTTCTTTTGTTCCAAAAGCCGCTTTTCTGTGAATTGTCCCTCTAGGTATTTGCTCTGTACTCTAAGGCAATGGTCTCCAAAGTGCAGTTCCCACACCTCAGGGAGTCTGCAAAATGATCTATTAAGGTATGAGAAGAAAACAGAGAACTTCTATTTCATTTTAATCTAAAAAATAAGAAATTAAGCTTTTATAAAATAGACTCATGATAGGATTTGTATATAATTCATAAATAATTATACACATATATTGGGAGCATGTATTTATATGTCTTTTTTAAACTAATAAGGGCACTACTAATAAGGCAACACCAATACAACAGTTATTATTTACGGTATACGCCTACTATTTAACAGGTACTGTACTACCATTTGCGTACTTCCATTTTACCCTTACAATTACTGTTTGGTACATAATAATCCTGATTTACATGATGGAGACAATGAAACTCTGACTGTAGGCCTTTGCGACATCACTGCAAATAAATTGTCTGATATCCTTGAGTTACTACATGGCAGGACTGGAATTTGCTTCTTATTCTGACAACACTTTAAATGTTTGAAGACAGTGTGTTACTCTGAAGACAGTTACTTTTACTGAGATCAAAGTCCCAAATTCCTTTAAGTGTCTTTGTACGGGAGATTTTGGGCTACTCTAGTCACCTTTGCATGAATGATTTTGCTTTCATCAAATTCATTTTAAAATGTATTATCTATTCTAAACACACTATTCAAGATTAAAAATTTATTAGCAAAAACACAGAGGGTAAGGAGAGAAAAGTGGAATAAAATCACTTTAACAATTTATATATTCAATACCATTTATATTTATCACATTTGCCTTTGACACACATGCCAGCCTACTTTTCCCAAGTGACCCTGTCATTTCTCCCCCCAAAAGCCTTGAGTGGCTCTCCATCTCATCCACAGAAAAAGCCTAACCCCATACAAAGACCCAGAAACCTACATGCTCTGGTGTCCTGTTCCTCTTCGCCTATTACTCTCCCGCTTGCTTAGCATATTCCAACGTGAGAGCACCTCAGATGTTCCTTGAGTATTTCAAGCATGCTCCACAGGGTCTTTTTACTTTCTTTCTGGAATGCTCTGTCTCCCAGATACCTAAAGGCTCACTCCTTCATTTCCTTCAGGTCCAATGTTATCTTAGTGAGACCTACCCTTGACTACTCTATGGAAAAACAGCAACTCCAACTTCCCAATATTTTCTATGCCCCTTTCTTGCTTTTCTTTACAGCACTTACCACATCTACCACATATGTTATCCATCCATCCATCCACCCATCCATCCATCCATCCATTTATTGATTGATGAATGGATGTCTTTCTTCCTCTCCCTGGAATGTAAGCTCCATGAGGATAAAAGTTTTCTATGTTTTGTTTACTGCTGTAAAATACTGCTTGGCAAATAGGAAATGCTTAATAAATATTTATTAAACAAATAAATAAAAAGAGAAAAAGAAGGTATAATCTAATTAGGAATGGAAGATTCTCAACTAATTCCTGAATTTCTAGCCTGAGACATAATGAAGAAGCATTGCATAAAAAATATGAAGAACACTGTAAAGTAAAAACAATTTTGATCATATAATAAAATTAGTATTTAATAATGAAAGTGATACCTAGAGTATATGAAAAAGAATTAGTTAGAAAGAATAATTAAGGGAAGGAACATTATTAATATTAATACCTACCTTACGGTATTAAATAAATGCTTTAACAACCCAAGTGCCCATCAACAGATGAGTGGGTAAGAAAGTTGTGGTATATATACACAATAGAATATTACTCAGCCATTTAAATAAAAAATGAAATCTTACCATTTGTCACAGCATGGATGAACCTAGAAGGTATTATGCTTACTGAAATAAGCCAGAGAAAGACAAATAACACATGATTTCATCTAAAGAACAAAATAAATGAACAAACACAATAGAAACAGACTCATAGATGTGGAGAATAGACTGATGGTTGCCAGATGGGAGTGGGACTGGGGGACTGGGGAAAGCAGGTGAAGGGATTAAGAAATATGAATTGTTAGTTACAAAACAGTAACAGGGATGTAAAGTAAAGGATAGAGAATAAGTCAATAATATCACAATAATTATTCGTAGTATCAGGTGGGTACTGGAAATATCAGGGGATCACTTTGTAGAGTAGCTATACACAATTGTCTAACCACTACGCTGTGCATCTGAAACTGATACAAAATAGTACTAAATGTAAACTGTAATTGAAAAAAAAAAATAATACTTTTAAGAAGTCTGGGTATAATTAGCATCATGGTGACAGTAAAATCTAGAGTCAAACTCTGTTGCTTTCTACCTGTGTAAACTTAGGCAAGTTACCTAATTATTTTATGTCTCATTTCCTCACGTGTATAAAGGCTATTTTAACAAGAACTACATTGATAGTGTTGATGTGATGATTAAATAAGATCATATATGCTCCATCACATATATTAAAAGTTAATTTTTATTAGCACAGGATCTGGCACATAACTCTCAAAAAATATAAAGTAAAATGTCAAATTTTATACTATATATGACTTATAAACAAAATCCAAAATTAGTACACAGAACATATAGTACTTTAATGCTAAAATAAATGTGTTTTAAAGGTGCTAGATTCTTAACTGGTAATTGATTTCCAGTACTTTTTGAAAACTCATGTTATGATCCTTGCCAGGCACACCTACGGTTTAGTGACTTTGTATCAGTCGTCCCCGATCTTTTATGCACAGTGGACCAGCAGAGCAATGCTTCTCCAGTATGTGGGGAGATTGTGGTGAGGGTGAGGTCGGGTAGACTGTCTTGAGTTGAGAATTACTAGTTCAGATAATGGGAAAATGTTATAAAAAGAAAGCTGTGATTCAGAGTTAAGAAACAGAGTTAGGCAAAGAACAGAGTTAAATCTACAGGAAAAAAATCAAGTGTATGATACAGATCTATTTCTTTAATTTATATTCAAAAGGTGGAGGTATTTAAAAATATCTTACTAGTGTGTTTTCTCCATTGGAACTATTCCAGAGCCTCATTCGATTATCTGTACCAACAGTGAGGAGGTGAAGCCCATCACTTGTAAAACACAAGCCATTAACTTTCCCATTATGAGCAGTGTTTGCTGCAATGTAAAATATAATTCAGTTTATCTGTTCTTGTATTCAGTACACATTTAATACTTGCTGATCTACTTATTTAAACATATTAAAGGGCAACTACCTGAATTACTTAAAGTATATAAGTTGATTATATTTAAAATTAATCATCCCTTTAGATTTTTTGAATATGATAAGCTACTGTATTTTGCTGTGTATAATGCACACTCTTTTACCCAATTTTTTTTTTAAGATTTTATTTTATTTATTTTCAGAGAGAGGAGAAGGGAGAGAGAAAGAGCAATGTATGGTTGCCTCTCACATGGCCCTCATTGGGGACCTGGCCCGCAACCCAGGCATGTGCCCCAACTGGGAATCGAACCGGGACCCTCTGGTTCCCAGCCAGCACTCAATCCACTGAGCTACACCAGCCGGGCTCTTTTACCCAAATTTTTGAGGGAAAAATAAAGATGAGCATTATATATGGGCAGTACCCGAAATACCTTGTATCTGTTCTTGTGTTTTGTAACTATTTGTTACTAAAAATTTCTTGTACCATAATATGTACAAAAATAAATACTAAAATTCCTTTGTAATACAAAAAGCAAGTATCTAAATATAAATAGATAAAAGGTTGAATTAAAAAATTAAAACAAAAGATTTTTTTTCCTGGAAGTTCGGGCCAAAAACCTGGTGCACATTATACATGGGAGTGTATTATACACAGAAAAATACAGTATATAAATTAGAACCATAAAAATAGAGGAAAACTAAAAAACCAAAGGGAGAAAATTCTGCCAAATATATTTGTCTTTAAAAAGTAAGCTGTGCTATAAAACTCAATTAAATACATAGTTTAACACTAAAATTTTAAATTAAGCATCTTTCAAACTTCTTATATACTGTTCCTATTTTTAATCTAAAAATCAATCCACAGAGTATTAAAAATCATTAATACTACTACTTTCTATTAAAAAATTTTAACTGGGGAAGAGAACTGTTCGAGTCTCAATCAAAATTTATATTACTTTTAAAATAAATAAGTTTGAGAAAGTATAATTCTCAATAGCCTTATTTATTTAAGTAGATTATTTAAAAATCATAGATACTACATAGTTCTTCCTTATATATTTATGGTACAGAATTAATTATGAATCAGAATTTTAATGTACACAAAAATTAAATTATATTAAAAAAATACAATTGAGGTATTTTTATCTCCTGGATTGTAGCTGACATATTCAACACAACTTGCAAATTTTATTGTGACACAATGGCCACTAAATGTCACTATTCCTTCCACTTATTACTTCCCAAGTGGCACTAAATTTGTGTAAGTTGGCGTCACTAGCGGGGAAAAAGTAACAAGTTAATCCAGAAAAGTTTCTACACTTGAAAATTCAGCAACAGATGAAATGCCATACTTACTTGTATCCTAAAGGACAACCATAATTTATTTAAATTATGAAATTGATTCATTGTGAATGACTTTTTTAAAAATCACAAAATTTGCAATTTGTTAATATACATTTATTATTTGGTTTCACTCAAAATATTCAAATACTATTTTTTTATATTTCTCTATTAGTGTATTCTTCATTACCTGATTCAACAGCTTGTGAGTTTTTCCCATTATGCTGATCAAGAGTAATCAGACATCCTGATGCTCTCCTCACATCCCATAATTTTACTCTATTGTCGGCACTGAGAAGAAACAAATGTTACATTGACATATATAACTAGGAAGTGACTGCACTCTCTTCACCTACCTTTCCAGTATTATGGCACATAGAGGGCTCAGAATATTTGTACATTTTGGGTTATTTTCAGCAAACATTCAATACTCAACAGAAGCACAACAAAGAAATAAATGTTTTCAAGTAACCTTTTCTTAGATCACAAGGACAGAATTCTGCTACTTTTCATTTTGTTTTTAATGACATGAACATCTTTCTCCCCAAGGACCAGATAGGCTTAGAACTTATTACGTACTGAAGCAAGTTTGTCACTACATCCTTACTACTTTTATTATTCAAATATTGTCTAGACAATCAAGCAATTAACTGATTTCCCTTTGCTGCAGGATCCATTTCAAGAATTTGGTGGTATTTTTTTTTAATATGATAAAAACATCAGAACAAAGTGAATAATAAGAACAATGTATTTTTATTTGGCTTTCTGTGCTCAAATAATCTTTGCCCAATATACAAGAAAAAAACTTAATGTCTTCTAGAAATTAGATATTTTCATTTTAAAGGAAAAACGACAATCACACATTATTTTCAGCTTCTAAACTACTCCTAAAAAATATTGATCAGTTCAATTTATGCTTTCATATCCTCACAAAGAACTCAACAATATTCTAATCCACTGGGTTTATCCAGGCCATTTTAATTAGAAAACCATTGCATTGCATTTTATAAACCTATTCCTCATTAAGAGGTAAATCATATATATATATGATGGGGCCGACCTAAAAGTTCATTTGGTTTTCTCTGCAGCTGGCTCTAGTAGCACTTAGTTGTCTTTAACTTTATTCGAAACAATTTTGTTAAGATTGTATTGTGACAGCTGTCACATCAGCATGCATTTAAAAAAAGACATAAAAATTGGCAGATTTTTGTGTAGTCATTTTAATACTGAAGGTGGAAGAAAATAAGCAACATTTTTGGCATATTATGCTTTAGTATTTCAAGATAGGTAAAAATGCAACTGAAACTCAAAATAAGATTTGTGCCATGTATGGAGAAGGTGCTGTGACATTGTGTCCAATCAGATTCAA
This sequence comes from Micronycteris hirsuta, assembly GCA_004026765.1. Lineage (NCBI taxonomy): Eukaryota > Metazoa > Chordata > Mammalia > Chiroptera > Phyllostomidae > Micronycteris > Micronycteris hirsuta. The sequence continues at coordinate 86,374 of PVJI01006137.1, forward strand.
AGTAATTCTGGACTAAAGAAAATAAATGAAAAACTACTGCTTTTAAATGAATAGTGCTATACTTCTATATGCAAAATAGACACAACACAGTAGTTTTACCGTTTTTTCCAGCAGTACTAGATTTACATTGCTACATAAATTCCCTTGTTTTTTCTATTTTAAAAAGTGAGCACCTTCAAGAAGCATAATGAGGATCAGAATTATAATGCAAAGGAAGATTTCTTCTGGTGTTATTAATTAAAACCTGTAACTCAATTATTTTATTTTTAAGGACCCAATTAATAACTAAGTGCACATCTTATATAAATGTAATCTTTCATTACATAAATGAAAATGTAGTTTTTCATTAATTATTAACTTCAAGACCAAATTATCTGCAATTCACCTTGCACTTGCCAAGATATATTCATAGCGTGGTGACCAGGAAACTGCCAATACTTCTTGTCTGTGACCTGCAAAAACGACTGTATGAAAAGTCTTGCAAAATATTTGAAAAATCAAAAGAGAAAGTATAATTATTTTTTTGATTCTGAAGAAAGTAAAAAATATTAAAGATAAATTGATTTTTTTTTACTTTTATAACAATCTGTTTAAATATTAGTGTGAAGTCTAAAGGGCATTTCTCACACATGGTATTTTACTATAGAAGGCCTGGTTTTGCTTTGGAAAGAACAGGCAAAGCAAGTGATTCTTTCCTTTTAAATTTAGCTGTTGGCCTAATAACTCAATCCATCAACAAGTGAGAAAGCTCAAGCTCACTCACTTATCTGTACAGCAAAAGCTATTGCAACAAACCATACAAGATAAACATGCTAAACAATAAAAAAAGTTTTCTAACTTTTCAGAAAGTTATAAAACAAAAAATTATTTTAATTCATGCTTATAAAAAATGTATAAAATTTTTTTCTACAAAGCACAAGTGAGAAGTTCACGGGATAAGTGATGTTCAGCATCTTAATTTACTTTTACCTAACTAAACTATTCAAATCAGTTATTTTAATCTATCTAGTTTATATCAAGTAGAAACTCATGATAACATAAAACAAATGTTATCTCTTTCCCCAATTTTTCCTTATATATTTATTAAGTGTTTCTCTGATGAATAGATGAATAAAGGTGTTATATATATTTTTTTAAATAATTACTTTATTGTTGTTCAATTACAGTTGCCTGCATCCTCTCCCCTTCCCCTCCCCCCACCAAAAGTGTTATATTTTTGAATTACATCCCATCCTTTCATTGTTTAGAATTAGATGATCTAATACCAATAAAAAGTAGCAAAAATAATTTAAATTAATATAACTTTACCAAAGTATTATTTCAATAACTTTTTCTAAAATATTTTCACTGAGAAAAAAGCATCTAAACATTAAGAATCTTTACTCAGCCAAGAGCAATACCAGACTATGTTCAAGAGACAAATGTAGATATAACACAAAGTTTTGATTTAGACCTTCCATAACTTTTGAGCTCCCCCTATGGCGACTGTTCATGTAAATGTCTCCTAAATAGTTCAGTCTTATAAGAATAATGCACAGAAGGATCTTTATTTCCCTGTTGACTTTTAATGACTACCACAAAATACATCAGTCATGTCACTTACAAAGAATACATTGTTAGTAATGTTTCTTTTTATTGAATGTACTCAAAGTAATTGTTGTTACAAATAAAAAATACCCTGTAGAATGTGGCAACAGGATCCAGACTTTAAATCACAAAGTTGTACTTTGGGCCCTCTAGTACCAACTGTAAAACAAAAATAAGAATGGTTCAAGATAATTTTATTATAAATCATCACCAAAAGGAAATAAGAAACTATCATTATGAATTATGACATTGTCACTGCATCCACACAGAAGTACGAAAATGTATTCTGAAAATATACTTCAAATCATTTCTAATGTTTATAATTAGAAAACTTACTTTAATAGTAGTTACATTTTAGTACTAAAACAACTGTATTATTGCATTATTTTTTAACATTTAATTTAGAAATAATTATATTTGCTTACAGAAACTAGCAAAGATAGTATGGAGAGGCCCTCGTTTACCCTTCAATCAAGTTTCCCCAATGGTTACATGTTAGGGAACTACAGTACAGTATCAAATCCAGGAAATTTGTATTGCTACAATGTGGTATATAATTCTATGCTATTTTATTACCTTCAATTATTTTATTTTAATAGCTTAGGTTTTCCATGATAATGAAATACTTCCAATCACTAGTAATAGATTCACAGAAACTCTGGAAACAGAAAGAGTGGACCTCAAAGACAATTTTATGCCCAGCTCTTCTCTAAGATGAAGTAGCTGACTGATGTCTGGAGGTGAGGAGATTTAGGCAGTGCCAGAGAATAATGAAATCACAGGGACCTGACCCCTGGTACCAGGAAAACATTTTGTCTTCTACATACACGAAAATTTTGTTGCAGGTACTTTCCTAAAAATGAAAGTTTAATTTGAATCATGCAATTTTAGAGAAAAGGGAATAATTTCCTCATTTTATTGTGTCAAATTGAAAAAGTTGTCAAATTTTGTTCATGTAAAATCTTTGAAACTTTGGTGAATTATAAGTGATTCTTTGGGAACAGAAATGTACCTTCTTAATTAATTTTTGGTTCCTATCCATTAGCACAATGCCTGACTTGCATAATTTCTGTTAAACTGAATATAAATAGTAATATGCACTTAAGTCTTTTCTAAAAAATAATTTTGTTCTTCATCTGGGTTAAAATATCTACATCAAAACTAACTTGATATGAAAAGGGAGAAAGTTTTCAAAATGTTACAGAACAAAAGAATACATGTACACACTGAAATTAAGAACAGGCTGACAGTGACCAGAGGGGAGAGGGGAGGGGATAGTGGGGGAAAAGGGTGAAGGGTTAACAGGAACAATTATAAAGGACACATGGACAATAACAAGAGGGGGTGGAAACAGGAGCGGGGGCGGGGCTGGGGTGGTGAGGAGGCAGAAAACTGTACTTGAACAACAATA